>JAZFAU010000536.1:7500-92137 GCA_037178615.1 Dione vanillae
AACAAAATATCAGGTAAAATTTCAGTTCATATGTGATAAAAATATGATCTAGTAATAGATTACGTTTTTATTTTTTATTCGATCAAATTAATGTTCTCGAGTCAAAATCAGTGTGGATGGCAGGTATTAAGGAAATTACTTTGCATTTATCTTCAGCGTTTTACATATCGTGGGGAGGTTCTGCAGGTAATAAGATGTACTTTAGAACGCGTTTTTACTAAATGTTACAGTGCGATATAGGTAGGCGTCAGTCAGTCTTTAGTAAAACATAAATTATTACATTTTTTTATACTTTAATACAAGAAGTAATTCAACAAGAAGCAATTCTATTACCTGAAATTGTAATTGTTCGTTATTTATATATTAATATCATATAAGCTCACTTCAATAACATTTCATGATATTATAAAGTGATCACATATCTCAGGTTTTTAATTTTTTTTATAGTCTTTCTTTATTTTTCTATTTTTATATGTGATTACTGCTTCACTGTGAACAAAGAAAAATATATCAAGTAAATATAAAGGTGTATAAAGCAAAGGTGGTCTAGTCAAGATTTTAGTAATTTCTCAAATTGACAGAGATTACGCAAGAGGATTTTTTTTATATGTGTAACATATACATATCATGTTAGCATTATAATAGAAAACCGACTAAATAATATACATACTAGGCAATATAACATATGTATGTGTTTACAACTATATCTTAAGAAATTTACGTTTCATTTGTGATAAAATAAAAATAAATCATACAATAAAAGTAATTAGCTATTAAGCTTGGTTCGTTCTTGTCATAAAAATACTGCCATATATATTTATATGTATCTATATTGAACTTTAGTTTTGTCATAATGTTGACTTGGCGTACCCTATTACCACGAACCTTTCTTACATTTTTTTTATAAAAAAATTGCAGCAACAAAGTAGTTCCTTTTCTCTTCCAGTCCAAAATAAAATATTATAAACTTGCGCCCTTATTAGTAATATTAACTTGTCTATTATTTTTTATTTGTTAAAAATGTTTCCATGTAAGCCATTTCTTATGGAACATACATTTACATCTTTTGTGAAATAATAAAACATGAGTACGTTTTGCATTTTTGTAAGGGTAAGAATTCAATTTCTCGAATGAAAGCACAAAGCCGCTTTGACCCCTCGTTCATTTGATAGAAAACTGTTAGTTAGCTAGATTCAGGTTAGATCATCTTGGTATCGATCATCATCGTAGTAACAATTGACAGCATCTAGAACTTTAAACATTATCGTTGTACCTTTTTAAATTGTCTTTTTTTATCTCTTATATATAATAATACAATACTTCAATTAAGAAGTTAGTTAAGCTGTTTTCGGAGTATTGTATGTAATGTAATAAACCGCAAATCGTTGTGTATTTAGGACAATGCAATAAATATTGTTTAAGAACACGAATATAAGTAGTATTAAACAATTTTATTTTTTCTGTTTTTCTGAGACATATCTCGGACAAAACATTTGACAGTAAGTTCTCTTTGCCTATCCTGTAACGTATGGGATTGAAAAAGTAAACCACTTGAACTATAGGACTCAAATACAATATGATTATGATTATGTGATGATGGTGTTATTCTATTTTTTATCTATAAAATGCTTAATAATATAATATCTTTTATTGTAAGGTAATGTTTTGATATTACATTTGGAAGTTTTCCTTTGGTAAAGAAATTATAGAAAAATGTTTGAGCGATTTAAATCTATCATAGTAATATCGTGAATGCTGCATATATATTGGTAAAGCGTATTTTGAGTACCGTCTAAGTCTGAAGTATTTTAAATCAAGAACTTAAATTGCTTTGTTAACAATAAAATTAGTTTCTCGGCCGTTCTGAAAGAGTTTTCTATTAGTACTTATTTTTAAATTGTGAAATAGAAGAGTTTTTGGGTTAAATTTGAAATTTCATCAAGTATTGAAGTTTTTTTTTAGTTTTACGCTTTATTCCGCTCATGGCAGGGTAGGCAGAGAACCTTAGGAATCTAGTGTTAAGACACTCCGTTGCTTCGTCCCTGCTTTTTACCTTTTAGAAGCATTGCGTGTTGAGTGGCGGAACTCAAGGCCGCGCTTTCTCTAGTGGCCAGAAAGAAGAAAATGGAAATAGAAAAATCCGTCTTCCCCGAGTGGTAATAAACCCACAAACCGTCGCGCTTACAGTCTCTGCACCTTGAAATATAGTTTTGTATAAAAAGACAATGAAAGTAATCGTAATTTAATATAGTCACATTCATAACATTTTTAAGACATTAAAATAGATTCACGACATTTTTCAGTTTCTTTTATTATTTACCACAAATGTATTAAACATTTGTGGTAAATAATAATAATGTTTTCTTTTTCGTACCGAACGTAAGGTTTAGTATGTGTTCTGTATTTAGACTGTTTGGTCTAAAATATGTAGAACACATATGAATACAATAATAGAGGCAGAAGGAAAAAGAGTAATTACATTTTTGGGAAATATTAATGTCTTTCTTTTTTATTTGTAAGATTAGGTTAATTTTCCTTTTATCCTCTTAATGTAGTTTTTAGGTTTCCGTTCTCCCAAAGGAAATAACAGACACCATATAGCTTCGTATATATTAATATAAATGGCTGTATATATACATCCATCACGCCCATACCCTGCTTGTGCGCCTGTCCACCTTGTTTTTTGGTATCGTTTATTTTGAATCGATTATGAAAGAAATATGCTTAAAATAATTTTAAGTATTTTCAGTAAATTTTTAGCATTTTATTAAACGTCATTATTAGTAAAAGTCATGAAAGTTTTTTCAAATGAACATTAACATAACATATCTATTTTATAACTATGATATTTGTTTATATATTGTTAGCTTCCTCCTACCTTATTTAGTCATTATTCCAAACAATTTTATGAAGGGGGTAGTTTTAGAAATACTATAAAAGCGATGAATTTATGTCAATCGTAGCAGTTGCATGTAGGCAACGGCCCATACTTGAAGAGAACTATCCTGAAGTATACTTATCGAGTGATTTGTGTCATTTAATGAAATTACGAGGAATCTATATCCGAGTAGACTGAAACATGTGATCTATGTGTGTTTCAATGTTTTTCTGTTAAAATTAACTTTAACCACTTCTGTTTTTCCTAACAATATCTAAATTATATTACAAATTTAAACTACGTGATTTTAGTTGAAATGATCATCTTTATTTTTATATTTTATATGGCTACAGTCTGATGGATTATCCATCAAAATTTTAGATATCAATGGTCTGTCATGAAAATCATCAATCAATCGTATGGTTTCTTACCGATGTGATTTATGTCATTAAATATCAAGATAATTTATTAAAGTTGTCATAATAAATTATTTTAATGAAGGAATAAAAAATATTAGAAAGTAAGATTTTTATCGTCCGGACCGTCGGACCGTCGTGGCGCAGAGGCGCAACGTCTGCCTGTAAAGCGGCTAACGCGACGGTTTCTGGGTTCGATCCCCAGTCGGGGAAGATGGATTTTTCTATTTCCATTTTCTTCGCTCTGGCAACTAAGGCAAAGCGCGGCGTTGAGTTCCGCCACTCAACACGCAATGCCTCGAAAACGGCGGAAAGTGGGGACGGAGTAAGCAGGGCTAAGTAACGGAGTGTCTTAACACTAGGTTCTAATAGTTCCTGCAGTTCCCTCTGCCTACCCTGCCATGTGCGGGATAAAGCGTGAAGCTAAAAAAAAAAAATAAAAAAAAAAAAAAAGATTTTTATTTTAAGCCTGATTAAAAAAATTACGAAATCTGTAAAATATCTCTAGAATGGCTTTCCTACATATTTAAATTTATATTCTTATACATATTTAGCACCTTTTTAAAATAATACTAACACCTAATGTTTTTGAAACTGAAGTAATAGGATTACTTAAATTTCAAAAATATTCGTAATTCAGTTTCATTTATTTTATTTAATTTCACCCAAAATTCAATTTTCAACTTCTCGCTGACGATTTGCAGATTTGCTTTTTTATCCTGGACTATGTTATAATCGTATGTTAACGCTACAATTTCTCAATTGACTCACATTGCTGTGCTCAATCGTATGACATATTAAATATAAATGATAGATTTATTGCTATTAAAACAAAAATATTGACTAGGTTCAAATTTTTCTCTCTCTCGTTGATTACGCTGACTACTGAGCTTTAACGAATGCAAAGCTTCGTAATTCGATTCGTCTTTGGGTTGACGAATATAATCAAGTAACATAATAACGTACCTATTTTACATCGCTCACTGTTAAAGACCAAAGTTATTTTCCCACTATTTCACCATGATGGCACATTATAAACATAGTTTAAGGTCTTAAAGTCAGACACTAAGAAATGCGATAGAGTCGCGACGTTAGAGTAGATATTCGGTGGAGAAATTTAAATGTGAGCTTAAAAATTGCTATTTAATGTCTCGTCTACTCTTATTTAGTTCATATATAATCATGTGTTATTTATACCCTTGTTAATACTGTATCTGTATATTTATTTATGTACATGTGTTGTAGTGTCAAACGTGGCATTTGTATGCGTGGGTTGTTAAATTTAAATGTTAACCAATTTTTATCCATCTTGTACAATGTTGGTGGTAAAATTACAAAAAATAAATTATTTTCATAATAAATTGCTAGAAAATATTCTCATGTCATATTACGAGCGCATTTTCTAAGTAGCGCCATTTTTTTAAGCAAATATTGTATTAAAATTTTACTTGTTAGTGGCTTTTCTTTATTAACTTCACAAGGTAATAAAGAAAATCCACTAATAAGTAAGGAAACCAGGTCGCTGTTGAATCTAATTCAGGAAATGTATAATTCTCATTATAACTGTCTGTCACCTTTATTACAAACACTTTAACAAAAAATCGTAATAGTAATTAATAATAAATAATAACATAAATTCGTTATATTTTAAAGTGTTATTTGGAAACTTACGACGAGAAAATTAATACTTGACCAAGCAATCATCAGGTTTGCATTGAAGGGTGCAGCTCATTTGTTGTGCTCGCACGCCATTTGAATCAAACCCTTTCATAAGATGACTCTCGTAAATATTACAATAAATGTCACATCCAAGCAGATTGTACTATGATCAGGTTTTATGTACGTTTAATTCTCGTCAGCACCCGTATTTTGGCTTACAATGTTTAAATAATGTATATTTTTTTTTAATTTAAATTTATTACTTCACGTTACCACCAACCTCCAGCAAAGCAATTTATTAATTCATTCGAGTGGACATTGAACCTACAACCATCACAATTGCACTTAGACGCTGTCTTCTTAATTTTTCCTATATTTTTACCATTTTCAAATTATTACTCTGCTATTAAAAATAATTATTTACCTCTTATTTTATATAATCGTCTCTTACCACTATATATAATACTATTATATATAATCCTAATGAATTATTTTTGCTACGTTCCTTTTGCTACGTGCCTTCTAATTTCTTTGGATATTACTGTTCATTTTTAATAAAAATTTAATTAAAGAGCAATAAAAATTTATTTTAACCTTTAACTGGCAAGCTCAAGCCATAAATAAAAAGAAGAACTTACTTTTTAATATATATTTCATAACATAATTTTTTTAATTTCAAATAAACAAAATGTTCTTTCCTTTCAAATATTTCTTTTCGAGACTTACTCACCTGACTTAGAACATCTAATCGTAAATAATTGTAAATAATCCTAAGTAAGTAGATAGCCAATAAGAAGTTTCCAATTTTATTTAGTACAAAATTTTAAATTATTTTAGGAAGGTATACATTTAAGCCTTATCTCATTAAAACTAAACAAAATGTAATGATGAATGTAATGTGAGGACCGTCGTGGCGTAGAGGTGCAACGTCTGCCTGTAACGCGACGGTTAATGGGTTCGATCCCCAGTCGGAGAAGATAGATTTTTCTATTTCCATTTTCTTCGCTCTGGCAAACTAGGTAAAGAGCGGCGTTGAGTTCCGCCACTCAACACGCAATACCTCGAGAACGGCGGAAAGCGGGGACGGAGAAAGCAGGGGCTAAGCAACGGAGTGTCTTAACACTAGGTTCCTATGGTCCCTACAGTTCCCTCTGCCTACCCTGCCTTGTGCGGGATAAACCGTGAAGCTAAAAAAAAAAAAATCGTATGTTCTATCTGGGAGGTTGAATCAAATATTAGAGCGTGCGTGAGTTTATTTCTAGCTGGTTGAAGAAGAAAAAGTCATGTTTATCCCAAGTAATGCTAAAGTAAAAAATCTTTAACTGCTTATATTAAGAAATTATGAACATTTCAAGAAATTATTTACATGTAACAAATTGTAACTGTATAATAAAAATAAATAATAATATCAGGTACCTATATCTTGAAGTTCCAGAGTTACTAAATAGAGGTACTGTATTTGAATAGAAAAAGATAAATAATTTATAACTTCACGCTATAAAAATGAAAGTATTTAGAGACTGCAAAAGTTTTTAGAGGACCGTTGTGGCGCAGAGGCGTAAGCGTCTGCCTGTAAACGCTACGATTTCTGGGTTCAATTCCCACTCGAGGGAGATGGGTTTTTCTATTTCCATTTTCTTCGCTCTGGCAACTAGGCAAAGTGCGGCGTTGAGTTCCGCCATTCAACACGCAATGCCTCGAAAAAGGCGGAAAGTGGGGATGGAAATAAGCAAAGAATAAAGCAACGGAGTGTCTTATCACTAGGTTCGTATGGTTCCTGCAGTTCCCTCTGTCTACCCTGCCATGTGCAGGATAAAGCGTGAAGCTAAAAAAAAAAAATAGTGCGTGTAGGGAAAACGTCTCATGATACAGACACAGGCCCGCTCCTAGCCTATACCTATACGCGGCTATTATAATTCGTATTGAGGTGCAGACAAATAATTATATTAAGACAACCACCCATCTATCCGTAATGTATTGTGTAATTACACATCAAGTAAACGCCTCCATTACACACACGTTAATTTTAATTCAACTTAAAACTCTTCTGGGTTTATACGTTTTTGCTATAAAAACAGATAGAATAAAAGAATATTTAATGTAAACTTTTCATATTTTTCCGCAAGCAGCCTTTTCCCTTCCATAAAATCTATTTCAAAAAGAGTCCCGGCCCGTCCCTCTATATTTTGTTTGTAAAAACCCCCAATAAACATGCATTGTCTTTCCAATTACGTAAACATATTATATTAAAATATTTTCCTAAATATTTTGTCTGAAGAAAACGTTAAGGAAATAAAATATTTCTTACATATAAGTTCGGTTTTTTTTTCCATGAAGGAGTATTCGAATATCCAGTAATTCGGATAGTAGTAGATATCCAACTATGTTCTCATCGTCATCTATGCTCTTATATATAACCTGTATGTCAGTTATTTTTTACATAAAATTAAAGATTTACCGTAAAGTATTTTCAATTAAATTCCATTACAAAATCTGAAAAAGGACCAAAGGTTCACCGCAAAAGGCGCACATTTTTATAGTATAATCAGAGTAATAATACAGTAGTATAACACCTAATGTTCGGGACATCGAGAATATCTCAAGTGTGTGCACTTTAACGAATATTGGATTCCTATAATATTAACAGTTTTCTTTCTTTTTGGTTATGTTTCAACCCCCTTATGAGTCATAATTAAACATACAACATACATATCTTTCACGTTCTATCCCTAGCGGGTATCTCTGCATACCTGTTTCGCCCTCGTCCACTGTCAGTAATCTCTTCATGCTTTCTTCCCCGGGGAGTCCCTCATGCTTGTATTACGTACCTTCCTCCATTAAGCTTTCCGATACTGTGTTTTTCTAAGTGCCCAACCGAGGTCCTCCCCTTACCAATTAGTATTATATCTTCCACCATCATTCCATCTTTCTTTCATTCTCTCTGTAATACCACTTTTTTACTGCACCAGAACTGCATTGTGTATGCCAAACGTGTCAAGCGACTCTGCCGTTTCTGCCGTCTCAAACACGTCTCTAAGGCACCGTTCATTCTGTTACCACAATAACACGTCTTTTTTTCCAACCCCCCAAAATCCATTTTGTACCTACCATCTCTACTTACATACTTTTCTCAATTATACACTTCCTCCGCTTGTTCATAAATTTCCATTCAACGAAAATTTTGCATTCTGCCCTTTATAATTATAGTAAAGTTAAAATTTTAAAGTCTATCGTTGTTTTTTAATCAAATTGTTATAGAAACTTATACATTGACCAAGTCATTCGTTGGGTTTGTAATCAAGAACAGATTCTTTCTTTTGTGACCAACCAATTTCCTATCCAGTGTTCAAGAAGGAAACTTTAATTATAGATTGGAAATCAACTTTAATTAAAAAGGTTTATGGATGTGAATGAGTCTTTTCATTGGAACGACACATTAGAAAAATTTTCAATAGCTAAGCTATATTTCTATAATCGCATAAAAAATAATACTATTAATATCATAAAATCATCTTTTATATTATACAAGGAAAAGGATGAACTCCAATCATTGAGTGTTAGACTTTGACGAAGAAAGACCTATCTATTTGTGAAAATCGAATATCTCCTCGTTTTGCTGAAAATCAACTGTCTTCATTACTACAAAGCATACTGCACCAGAACATAACTTAAGGGTCTGTGGATTCCTTAATAACACCCAATACAATTCAGAGACAGACGATTTCCTCATAACAGAAGACCACGATATCACTGATTTTGTGACAACATTATTTCTATACATTACTTTTCCCCTAGTTAAAAAAACCAGCCCTTTGTTAGCCGAGCACTTTTCTTAGCTTTTAGTTTGGTTATTATTGTGAAGGACATGAATGGAGGCGCAACTAATTAAGGTTATTTACTGTCCATTTTGCCTTTCTATTCTAATAAATAAATATTACTTAACACCTACATACATATACTATGAATAAAATAGTCTGAAACTTAGTTATTACTTTTATATATTCAACAATTTTTATTTTTACAAATCCCATCACTACAAAAGTCGTTTCACATCTTTTTACTCCTTTCATTTTAAAAGAAAATAAACAAGTTTCCTTACTACAAATATAAATGCCTGTTTTCTGATTCTATCATCCTAAAGATCCAAACAAAGACACGCTCGGGAGTTCACAAAGCGGAGGACATGTTTTTGGAATAAAACATAAATCGATATAGTTCAAAACGTAATATATTTAATGTTTCCTGTTGTTATCTCCCCTTAGAAGAATGCATTTTTTTACCTACCTCGCCACTTGACTTAAATCATTACAAGCGTTTTGAAATTTTTCTACTTGATACATAGCTTAGATGAAAAAAAATTATATAAATACCAAACTATCAAAGAGTTTTTTAGGCGAACACCTACATTAAAAATTCCCATGCACGCACAGCATCACAGGGGATTATGCTAACCTCTTTCTTAATATTCGTCTAACCACACTTATCACTCTTAACATGAATCCTTTTTCAATTTATCTAAAATCAAATGAATGATGTTGTAGTCGAGCAAAAGAACAACGAAAACCGTAAAACAGTGTCTGATACTATTCCCTATATAGTAGGTTCTTACTTTTGCTATCCCCCGGGTTGTTTACCCCATGGCGGCTGCTTGATCTGGCCAGCGTAAGAAGTAAAGCTGAAAGAAAATCTTTAATTAACTATCATGTTCACCCCCGACGTTTATTTTTTTTTGCCTAAATTTTCATTTAATATTAACCTTTTCTATGCATACTATTTCCAACCCATCCCCAATTGATTTTTACAAATCCTAGCATTAATTTTAGCTCACACTGCAATGGGTAAAAGAAGGGAACCGCAGGAACCGCAATTGCGTGTCAGGGCCCCCGAAACTCACGCCGTGCTTTGGTTTTACTTGCCAGAGCGAAGAAGATGGAAACGGAAATCGTATCTTCCCTGAGTGGAAATCGAACCCCCACAACGTCGCGTTACAGGCCGACGTTACACCACGATGGTTCTGATACAATGGTGCTGCGCGAATAAATTAGCTGTAAAAACACATTCTTAAATTACAATAACGTCGACTGCATTTTTTATGTTTTCATAGCTAAAACCCAAACATTGATTGACGAGGTAAAATACGCTACACGACTTACTTCGACACTTTTTAGTTATAAAAAAGTCTACTATAAGTTACAACTAAATATGCAAACAACACCGAAACACATGTGCATGATATCTGATAGCCGTGAAAGCTTGTTTGAACAATACGAAATTGAAGCATACATCGCCTACACCAAAACAGTGCCAAAATGAAAATTCCTTATCTTCATATAAAAGGTACACATAAGTGCGTACTGCTAGCATAATATCAAATATTATTAACTACCTCGAATCGTACCGCAGAACAACTTGGTTACTTTTAGCGGCCCCATGCTTTCCTAATTAAACCAGAGTAAAGTAATTAAAATTATTCTCAAAGTTAAATACGTTGTTATATTCATACTGCCAATAAAGGAATAGTAATAGATTTTGTATCTCTTTAACTTAAAATATATTTTTTATAAATGTAAACTTATGATTTTATACTGGAAATTGTTGCTTAAAATCTCTTGAATTAATCTAGTATATGATGTTTTTCTTCAGGCTAAATTTGGTTATAAAATAATTAAATATGCAGATTTAGCAGTGAACTGTTCTATTTGAAGACGCTTAAGAACCTCACCGTCGCCTGAACAGTAAAATAACAAATAGATCAAAAAGTGTTAACTGCGTAAGGCCTGAGCTATAATTTTAAATTAATTTTTCAATAAAGTGCTCTCTAATGATGAACCTTCTTCGTTTCAATTTATATTTAAATTCTTCAGACATTATGAATTTTTCGTTTATTTAGTTTTCTATTCTCATTGTATTGAGACCATTATATATTTATTTTGAGCACCATTTATATTGTTTGTTTTAATTGATTATGTTTTTGCCTATAAGTCCCAGTGAAGAAATAACAATTAAAATTTTATTTAATTTTATGACGCCATTTAAGCGAATACGCCACAATAGACCCCCCCCCCCCAGTGTCGTTTATCTATTATCGTCTATTGCTAAACGGAACATTATTCTGACTATATTACGAAAAAATCCAGCATTGATTTTCCTTCAAACATACACAACACCCTACGATTTAAGGAACAAGTAATAACAGAGTGTTTTACACAGATATTTTAATTTAATAAAGATGAAACTGAAAAATTGGGTTGCATATTAATTGTTCTATCAGACACGTAATATAACAACATTGGCAAAGGTTTAATTGGTACGACTGTCCCCAATTAGAGCACTAATTGGATCATAAAAACCATCAATTACATTATAATTTTTTTCTGGGTTATATTAGTGCTTTTAATATTAGGCTAAGATACAAGATATATAATCTTTAGATATGTTAAAACTGACATGCTATCCATATCTATTTGTTAGAATTGTTGTAAATTGCGATTCCAGTCCCCTTCCAGTAAGATAGCTGCGATTGTAATGTGAATTATACTTTTTTATGTTAGATTTTATATTTCTTTTTTGCAGTACCTACCCTGAAACTTTTTGGTTTGTTGGCGATGAATGTTTAGCTGTCACGTTAGATTTTTAGTGGTGCACACAATTTTTTATCTGTACCATGTGGTTATGATTACCATGGATTCGAGATGTGTGACTTTAGTCACATCCAAACGGTTAGCAAAGTATCTGGATTATTTTAAAATATTTTACAATGCCAATAAGAACAGTCCCTAAATTTTTAAGCATGGATACTATAAGGAATAAATACCACAATCTGCGTTTTTTAATGATAACTTAATTTTGTTAGGTAAATTGTAGAATTCAGAGGTGTACAACTAATTATTATGTTTTGCGTTTTTTTTTAGTTTCTTAGTAAATAATAATAATATTATTAATTGTGATGTAACTAGTGTTACGACTATCTTATAGAAAAATTCGTCTTTAAATTGAAATAATTGTCTTTAAATGAAATAAAACTAAAAGCGATCATAAGTTTGCTGTACTTTGTACATACTATTTTACAATACTAATTTTTGCATCTATCTTTTGAATTTGCAACATTTCAAACAGACTCAAGTTAAAACAAGTTTAACAAGATTCCGCTCTGGCCAACCGCTTTGTTTTAAGATTTGATCTCAAAAAATGTTTGAATACACCACATATCTCAGAAAGCCGTTTTGGAACGTTTTCTTTCTAGAACGAAAGGACCTGAAAAAACTTTTTATTTTCTTTCTTTTGAAATATATGCTGTAATGTTTTCGGTTTCATTTTATTTTACGAACAAATAAACTTAAATAGAAAATCTTAGAAAATTCTTGTTGACAATTTTGTACACACTATCATCTGTTTCCTGTCTGACGCAGATGCCACAACAGGACTATTGTGGGTTAAGATGGACACACACGCTCTACGCAAATTGAGCGACATTCTCCTGCCGCAAATACTGGCGCCGGATAAAGCTTTGAAGTGGTCGCTTTTTTGTTTTTTCGCCCAACGTATGAAAGCGATATCATAATAGTATATATCTAATATATATATATATTAATATATAAAGTATATATTATATATATATTAGATCTATATATATATATATATATAGAATTATATATATATATATATATTAAATATATATATATAATATATATATATATATAGATATAGCTTATATATAGAATATAGATATATATATATATATAATCTATATATATATATATTTTGCTGTACTTTATATAAACATATTACAAACAATTATATGTATTGTATAACCAGTTATATGTAATATTTTAACATAAAAACTATTTTAATTTTATGTACTAGTCACCATGAAATTTGAAAAAACGAAGTTTTAATTGTCTGTATGTGGTTACTGAGGACCCCATCGAGGAGCCCCTAGGGTTTAACTAGGTATCTATATGTCTACCCACTAGGCAAAAGCCTGAAATCTATATATGTTTATATCAATGTAGAGTAATTTCACTTTCGACTTGCCTATCACTTTTCTGCCACCTTTCACAGTTAATATTTGAGTCGTCTACAATTTTTCCGTCCGGTATAACAATAGATAAATAAGGCTGGCAATGAAAAATAGAATATTGACTTATTTTCTACTATCATAACTCAACGAAATACTATTTACCACGAAATTTGGAGTCATCGTTTTTTAAAAAGTTTATAAGAAATCCATACCTTTAAGTAAAGAAAAAATTGAAATACGCTGTAAAACACAGCATATGTATAAAAAAATCAGCACATGTAACTAATTTTCTTTATTTACTCGGGAGTAAGTAATTTTATTTCGTACCACTTTGTACTCGTTCAATTTCCGTTTTTAAATTAAACGATCTATTATTTAAGTTTGAAAAAGCCCGAGGAGGTGTGAGCGGAAAAACCCTAATTGGTGTGGGAATTGGATCCCCTGTTAAATAACTAGTTTGCGACGAACGTGGTAAGGTATAAGACCACAATTTACTTTTACTTTAGTATCTTTATACGTTTCTGGACCCGTTCATCAGTAATATAGTACTGTAAGATTTGTTATATAGTTTCATTAAAAATAGAAAAAAATATTAAAAAATAGATATCTAAATAGTAGCACAAAGTTTTGGGTTCGCTCTCGATAATGCGATTTATTGTTACAATTACACGTAATGAAGAAAATTCATGGTTTTAAGCGAAAAGTGAATACCTTTAATTTTTAATTTAACCTGAACTTTTATCTGTTATGTTAATTATAAACAGTATTAATATTTAGTTGAACAAAAAAAAATTTTTAAACTGTCGAATATGAATTGTTTCATTTCTGAGCAATTAAATTAAACTAGTAGTAAAAAATTCATAAATGAGCCGCTAAAAATAAACCTGCGCTATTTTTCTACATTTTTTTGTTTTTTTTTTCAACGTTTATTGCGAAATGACAATGCTATGCCTTTTTTCCAGACTCCCAAGTGAACTTTTAATAACCTTGTTTATATTGAAAATTTTTTTAAGTAGGGTCAACCAAACCGTGAACCCATGGTACGTTTGGTTTAATTACAACACACATGTTGAATTGTTAGTGTAATAATATTTCCTACATCAAGTTAAGTACCGCTAATTTTCATATGTATAAAAATTTTAATATATAACAACCTATTAAACACCTTTGTTTTTTATAAGTCTGGAATAAATCGCTTTTATTTAGATTTTTGATTATGGAAGTTATTAGATGAATGTTCCTGTTGTCTTGTTTTCTGTAACTACAGTGTAATGTAGAAATTATTGGGAAATGCAGAATTTATTAATACTTACGTTTCGTTATACCTTACGTTTTACGTTCAACTAGTCCCACTGTCCGACTGCCACGATTCCTCTTAAATTATTGCACTCTAATAAAGGAAATAAACCACTGTTTATAAAAGGTTATTATGTAATGGAGTAAATATATCTGTTTTTGCCTGTCGAAAACACTGCAATTTTTTTTTAAAAAAGGTGAATACTACTAATCAGATACCTAATAGTATAGGTAAAATAATTCTACTATATAACTACAAAAACCTATAAAAAGAGTGCTATATACCGGACACTTAGTTTAAACGTCTTTTTTCTTGTATGCACGCGGCATACTCACCGCCGTAGTCTATACCTCTGGGTAAAATAATTTTGAATTTTTTCGCACAGGTAAGAAGACAGTGCGCGAGTCCGCCGCTCCAGGCTCGCAAATCTCTCCAATAGTGCATAGAAAGTGATAACAAAGTTTCTTAGCGTCTTCCTGCCTATCATGTGGAAAAGAGGCGTGTAGTGTATTTTAATTATTGTAAAATTTTGTAACTTCTTTATATCAATATATATATATATATATTAATATATATAATAATATATAAATATATATATAATATATATATATATAATATTATATATATATTATATATATATTATATATATATATATATATAATTATATATATATATATATATATATTTAATATATATATATTATATATATATATATATATATAGTATAATTATCTATCTAATAATTTATAACTCTCTCGATATAAAAGAATATAATACCAGTTTATTTTTATTTTAAATTTAGCCTGAAATGCACGTAAAGAGAATGCTTTTGTTTTTAATGCGAAATTGGCCAACATTTAGTTCTGTTTTTTTGCAGACTAATTTGACGCCTATTTTTTTTAAATTGCGTTTGCTTAATTCGGACATTATATTAAATTAACACAATATTACTAATATACTAATAAAGAAATTTACTTTGCTTATATCGTCATTTAAGCACAAAAGAACCCGTATAATATTTTATTAGGTACGATACTTGGTGAAATAATACCTGGACGTTTTTCAATTGTGTTCGCTT
Source organism: Dione vanillae (assembly GCA_037178615.1). Lineage (NCBI taxonomy): Eukaryota > Metazoa > Arthropoda > Insecta > Lepidoptera > Nymphalidae > Dione > Dione vanillae. Next base: position 22,849 of record JAZFAU010000536.1, read on the forward strand.
TTTCAGCTTTTTTTATAAATTTCAACTTTTATTTTTTCAAGCAATCTAGCTTCTAACTTTTTGCGAAAAGACATAAAAGGAAGTCATCAATGTCACAGGAGGGACAACAGAAGCTTTAATCTTAGTTTCATTAAACGATAAGCTTATTGTAATTCTATTCTACGAGACAAGAATATCTTTATCTTAAAACTACCTTTTACCTATGTCAGTAATTACAAATGTCCGTTAATGTATTGCATGCATAATAACGAGTTAAAAATATAATATTTTAAGATTTGAACGATTTTTTGAAAACTAATATTAATATTCTATATAAAGTGTATCTTGTTAAAACGTCATATCCATGCTAACAATAGTCCCTTCCTTTTTATTATAATTAAAACAACTGCAAGTGCAGTTATGCATACGAGAACTGTCGGGCGGCTGGTCCTCTTAAACTCTTTAATAGGTCCCTATTTTATATTTTAAATTTTACATAACCGTTTGCATTTTTGGTCAATTTAACAACGCGTTCTATTTTTGAATAACATTACAAAATTATTTTTTGTTTCCATTCTTCAAGCCACTTTTTCCGTTAATATTACTTGCCTATGAAATTTAACATTCCTGCTTCAGGTCTTACTGTACAACAAGCTAAGGTCAAAATCATAAACAGACAGCAACTTAATAATTAAAAAGTTCATCTAGTATACTTTATACTAATATATATCATTATGTAAATCTTTTCAGTAATTATTATGATCATAACACTCTACTTACTTTCATTACTACAATACTATTAATCTTAACAATAATATTATCTCCATTCTATTTTATTACACATTTTTTATAAGAGTTTTATCATAAACACATGGATTAGAAACATTTTATTTTATAGATGTAATGTTCACTGTACTATCTAATATGCTCTACAATCATTTATATGATTATTACCTAAAAAGGATCTCACTCCTAATAAGACAGTTTACCCTATAACTTTCAAGAACAAAACAACTTGTACGAGGAAAATACTCGTATGGGAATTTTTAAGTAAGGCGGCCGTGAAAGTAAACTTAAACCTTTCGTCCGCAACACCAAATCCAGCACGGTCTTTAAAAATACCCTTCACTTTATTAATGTTCAGCTCTAAATTGAGTTAAATTTTTGATTATAGATTAAAACTATATTTTTTTAGGTCATTAAATTTTGTAAACAATAAAAGAAATTAGCGTCAAGTATAGAAATTCTGTAGAAGTTGTAACACGTAAAATTGCCAATTAAATTAGGACTTTAAGTGTTACACTAAGGAAAAGAAAAGGTGGAAGTTTCATATATTAAGCTTTTAAAACAGACGACATATTACAGACAATTATGATTCGATTCAGTTTCGATACTAAATACATTACACTTGCGTTTTACATTTACCAAACGAATTACAAATTTCAACGTAGAACTATATTTCCCAAAGTAATTTTTTTTATACTATCATTTTTCTAATGACTATTACTTCCGCTTCCTACATTTTTTCCATTTTCAGGAAGTTACGTGTGTAGGAAATGGCCGCAAAAAGTTTGCTTTTTCCTCAAAAGTGGTACGATATTTTTCTATCTATATTATGTTTTTATATATATTCAGTACCCCGAACAATTTGGCAAAATGTTTTTTTACATTTTTTTTAGCTTACAAAGGAAAAGGAAACTATTTAAGACACTTCCGTTCTCTCCTCCGCGTTTTCGGAGGCATTCGTGTTGAGTGGTCAAAACTGCGGCTTTTGTCCTTCTTACTAGAGCGAAGAAAATGATTAAACTTATTCTCCCCCTAGTAGCAATCGAACTCAGTTAGATCGTGGATAGTTATACTATAGTATTGTACATCCCATAATAACGACTAAAGGTATGATTGTTTTTCATAATATGTTATGTTGTATCGTTGTTGGTACTTACTTCTCTTTTGACAAGGCATCATGTTAATCAGCATGACTTTTTATTTATCATAGTAAACGTTCAATGGTTTTTTTTGTCAATTTGGCAGGCTTAGGCCCTTTGTGTTGTTAGAGTTTTGATTTACTAATTTAATTATAATGGGCACGCAGCCACCGAATCGCTGTAGGTTGATGGAAACGTATGCTTAATCGTTTGCACGTTCCAAGATCCCCAGGTTATTCCCACATTCAATTTTATTTTCTCTTCACAACAAAATATTTTGTACATATATGTTTCCATTCCTGATGTGGACAATAAAAGAAAAAATGGATAATAACAACTGTTTTTGAACAAACATCTGGAGTCCAATTCTTGTTTTGGTAACATTTCAGTTTCCTTTTTTGTCTTATACAAAGCAGTGCCTATATTATCTTGCATAGTGATGTATATGTATATTACAAGGATCTATCTATCTTGCTTTAAATGTGTTGAACTTAAAGTCACAACGAATAAACGTATTCATGCTTCTGATCCTTATGAGATAGTTTATTTAGTTTATATTTAAAAAATCCAATAAGAACTTGTTTTTCTTCAATTAATAGAAACTGCATTCTAATAGTCTGGTGATGTTTTCTAATATAATTGGTACGTCCGTTATTACGTTTGAATCGTGAACAAAGCCCCTGTCTTACTGTTTTTTTAATAAAATACAGTGATACCAAAAGCTCTTTCTTCTGTTTACGTGAATATACTCAACTAAACAGATTGACTTTACATTAGTAATAATCTTTAATTGTTATCACGAACAGTGACCGTATTTCAGGCTCTTTGAATGGTAATACTAAAAGTTGTAGATCTCGGAAAGTGAAAATGGAATTAAACGCTACAGGGAGAAAAATTCCTGCCACAAAACTGTCGTAATTTTGCTACTGCAAATATTTTTATACTACCAAATATTTTGCAAGTCATATTAGTGTCTATTCACATAAAATGAAAGAAATATTTACCAATACGTGTTTGAAACGTTTTATATTAAAAAAATATATGTATCTATCTGACTTTGTAAATATTGTCATCATTATTTTGTGTTCAATATCAAATTAAATATACTATGTCATCCAAGGAGTAGTCAAAGTTAAAATAAATATAATCTTAATTATTTTAATTGGTAATTTCGAATAATACTCAAATGAAGTATAAATTGTTTTTACACAATAATGCCCTCGATTCGTAGAACTGCAGGAACCATACGAACCTATTGTTAATAAACTCCGTTGCTTAGTCCCTGCTTTCTCCGCCCCCACTTTCCGCCTTTTATGAGGTATTGCGTGTTAGTAGCGGAACTCAACGCCGCGCTTTGCCTAGTTTCTAGAGCGAAGAAAATGGAAATAGAAAAATCCATCTTCCACGAGTGGGAATCGAACCCACAAATCGTCGCGTTTTTAGGCAGACACTTACGCCTCTGCGCCACAACGGTCCTCGTTTTACTTTGTGTATATAATATTATTTCTGTTTTAATATTGTAAAGATGTGTAGCATAGCATCTTCACAATATTTGATATTGTGAAGATGCTATGCTACACATCTTCAGCCTAAAAAAAGAAGTATAAGTATAAGTGTATATTGAAAATCCATAATACGGGCATACTGTCAACTCATGTCACTTATCACAAAAGAATGAATGAGAACACGTTGAAAGCCGCTGCAAGATGATTTCTATATTCTTTAGTACTAATTTTTATTTTTAAACTGTAAATTAAAAAAAAATAATTTTATTGTACAAAATGTACAATATATTACTATTTTTTTTATGTATTATAACAGGAATTTTACTTATTTATATATTTTTGTTATTATTTTACTTATTATTTATTATTAAGCTAATTTCTTTATCAAATATTATAGGTTTCCTTTAAAAATATAATTTATTTTATTCATAAATAATTTGCACAATTCGTAATCTACCCCTTGACCATATTTCTATGTATCAATCAATCAACGATTCATGACGACGAAAGTACTACAAAAATAAGAAATGATTTTTTTTTATATTTGGATGTGATTATTATGTATTGTAGATTGTAAGTGTTCATCAAAGGAAGGTTCATTAAAAACACATTGACGGCACTGAGATACTTCTTTAATTAAGTATTTTTTTTATATTTTATTTGACAGTAATAACCATATTAACGTTACTATTAGATGTCCTGTCAAAACTGATAAATAAATAAATATATTAAATATATTTTAAAGTTTTTTTTTACGTTTTTTATTAGTTCCATTCATTTTACATTATGTTATATGCCGTATATAGCTGAGAGTGTTAGAAAATTTTGTTCCCAGCTGTCCATCGTATTCTCTCAAAGCCTTTTTTTATCTGATCGGATTGGTAGCTATATCTATAAACATGACACGGTAACAGACCCAATTTATACTACAAAAGAAAGAAGCTAAATTACTACCTGCTGCTACTAAATTTATCTATATACTTACGGTCTTATTCATAAAAAGTTATAGCACGCTTAAAGACTCGATATAGTACAGTTGTCAAAAAACGTTATTCATAACAGCATTTTAGTGCCAATCAGTTCTATAAACCTATCATAAAGTTATAGAACCGAAAACCCTACTATAAGAGTGTTTTAACGTCCAAAGATGGCCGATTCATATAACAGCTGATTATAGCTCATACTCATATGAGCATTGATATGACGTCGTCGAGTCGCTTGTCATCAAGAGTGTCAATTTCAGTTTCGTAAACAAAACAATATAACAATTGACATTTTGTTCGATATTTATTAACTATATTTAGTTATTAACAAGTTTATTAATAATAAATTCTACATAAGAAAGGTGCACAGAACATAGGTAATAGTTGTCCACGTCTAAACAATTTTCAATTCTTTGTCGTTTTACTTCTTATGACTTAATTTTTTAAAAATTAAGTAAGTTTATAAACTAAAATAAAATAAACATTCGTGTTTTTGTGATAACAACGACGTAAATGAAGCCGGTAAATGTCAAGCCAGATCCAACAATATATATTTGTACGTAGTATTATCTGTGGTCATACTATGTCAATGCGTTTGTCACTTATCATCTGTGGATTTACTGGTATTTTCGGCAACAAGTCGACCGACTTCAGTATAGTGGCAACATTGTGAACATATAAATCAAATTAGTGACACTTTAGTTATAGAAGGCTTATATAGCGTTTATGAATACAAACATTTATCGAACGTTCTATAAGCCTAAAGAGCGTGTTACCTAAAGTATACTTAAAACGTTCTATAAGACTTTTTTATGAATAAGGCCGTTAATATTTATTTAATAAAATTGTAACAACATAACAACATGTTGATGTACATTTGATTGACAATGCCAAATTTCTTAAAATTTTCGAAGCTGTTGTATAATTAGTAGGTATAGGTATATAGTAGGTATAGGAAATAATTATAAAGACGGGTAATTTTTATTTATTTATTTAAATCAAGAAATAAAAATATATTACGTATAGTTTTGAATATTGTTATTTGTCCTTATTTATGTGTTTTCATTTATATCTCTTTTTACGTGTTATAATTTAAATTATACAATAAAAAACTGTATAAACATTTCTATTGTGCTACGAAAAATTCTTACCTAAATTGTAATAAGATACTTTCAACAAATAACAATAATCGTATAAGTTCCGTGGCAATTGTCTATATCCAACTGAAAAGAATCTTAACTCTTAAATACTTTTCGAATAAAAAAAGACAATTTATATTTAAATATGGTATGTGTATTATTTATAGTATATGTACAATGAATGACATTATATTATAATATGTATTGTATTATTATATTCCCGTTATAACATTATATGCAACGTATATAAAAATGCGCTCTGTTATGATTCGTTAAACATGTCTAGTAACCACTTCTTTCAATATTTATCTATTCAAAGAATCCAAGTTCATTGGCTATAACAAAGGTCTCATGAAGTTTCTATTCAGCCCTTAATATTATTAATCACAGAAAAATACCATGTTGGTGTAATCATCCTTATGATGTCGCATACAAATGAAAGCTGTTTTGACATTTTGTCTGAGAGCGGATCAAGTTTCATAGAAGATGCTCAAAAATATGAGAAAAGTCTTTGTCTTTAAAATGACGACTTCCCAAAGCCAAAGAAGAGGAAATTGTTTTTACAAATTTGAAAGCAAGAGAAACTTAGAAACTGTAAAAGTAATTTATTTTTATTGCTGTGAACCTTAACGTTCACTCGTAATATGAATCACTATACTGAATAACTGTTTGTCTGTTTAAATTACTAGATGGATTTGATGATTATTTTAGATATTTATTAGTTCCATCCAGCATGGTCGGTAGTCTTAAGATATACATACCTGCTGCAAGTTTCAATAATAACATATTATAAAAGATATCAACATAGCAAGACTCATAAAGTCCTTGGTGTGGGCTTTATGAGTCTTGCTGTGTTAATATCTTATCAAAAGCGGCAAAAAGTAAAGATCTTAACGAAAAAAACTTAAACATATCAACTTCAATATATTTTTATTTTGCCTATAATTTGCAAGAATTCTGTTCATGCGTAGATACATATAGCGGTATGTATATATTCCTATTTATTCCAATCAATGTTATAAAAGGAAAAAAAATATAAAATAGTTGAATAGGCAACGGTCCGTACTAAAAGAGAATTACCCTGACGTACAGTTATTAAGAGATCTACGTCATTTAATGTAATTACGTAGAATCTATGTCCAAATGTAGGTACTCGAAACATGTGATGTTTATGTGTATCTTGTATTGTAAATATATATGTTTCCATAGATGTCTGAATTTAATGTTTGGCCATATGAAAGCAACTCGTAATAAATGATTCCTTTCCAATCCCACCAAACGCAAAGCAGAACCTTCCTGACCGTTAGTCCCGGTTTGGCCACCGTCTGAGCTGCTTCACCGCGCTTTGACCACGATCGCTTTCGCATAATGTTGTCGTATGTGACCCATTTCTCATCCCCTGTCACCATCCGTTTAAGAAAGGGGTTGATTTCATTACGTTTGGCCAAGGCTTCGCAGATGGAAATTCGATCCATCATGTTTTTTGTGTTAATTGGTGTGGCACTCAAACATCAAGCTTTTTTTTAAACCCAGCTTTGTGCCAAATGATTTAAAACTGTTTTGTGGTCGATCTTTAACTCCTGGGCGATGCTACAACTACTAACATGCCGGTCCACTTCGATGATTTCAGTGACTTTGACGACATTTTCGACGACGGGCCTGCCTGTGCGAGGGGCATCCTTAACGTCAAAAATATCCGAACGGAATCGACGAAACCAAAATTGCGCGTAATTAGCTGTTACAGTATCGGGACCATAAACACTATTCACATTTTCAGCCGCCTGACTTACATTTTCGCCCTTATCAAAGAAAAACTGTAAAATGTACCGAATTTTCTCTTTGTTGATTTCCATCTTTAACGCCGTGTAACTCAGAACTGAATGGACAAAACAAAAAAACTGCAAACGAATTCTTTTAGTGCGAACTGTTACCTTGACAACGAGCATAAATTTGAAATTCTTTGATCGATAATTTACGAGATATCGATCACTACAGCCATCTAACGAAAAAATAATGGATTTCTTTTTCCCCAACCTACTTATCCTCCAGTCGATTCCTACTTTGTCTAACGAAATTGACATATGCCTTTGGATCGAAACGGGATTTCCACAACTAATTTAAAACTTTCTTGATTGAATCGCTTCTCTATATAGTCACTGTTTTCGTTCACATTCTTAGTGACTACGAATTGAGTATTGAGTTGAAAGTTTGCTTATGAACAGCCTATTTAAGGTTGTAAATATTGTCCTTATCTTGTAAACAAATTAATATTTTTAACTTCATGCTTTATCCCACACACGGCAGGGTATGCAGAGGGAACCACCGCCGAATCTGGCTTAATATAAATTAGGTGAAAGTATTTATTGCTGTATTTTGCAAGTAAACTCAGTCATAACTCATGGTTTAAGTTATTTATAAGTTTATTTTATATATTTTTATTTAAAGTAACACTTTAAATAAAAATATATAAAATATCCTCACTTTTCCCTTTAAGTAGTTTATATTAAGTTATTTATAATTGTCATCTGTAGTGACTTTAGCGCAAGAGCCAATTCTAATTTCTCAGTAATAGTTGTAAGATATTATATGTAACTTAATTGCATTCGCTAACTAATATCTAACGGTGACTTGGAACGGTTGAATAAATGATGTGAGAGAATTTATTGCTGCTTGTGGAAACAAAGAAAGAATCAGAGAAAACATAGTTTTAAGACTCTCCCTTCTCCACTTCTCCATTAAATATGTTTGCGTGGCGAAACCTACCTGCTGGCATCAGGAATTGAAAATAATTCATTAGTCTGAGATCAATCCCTCCACGGTTTACAACAGGTTTAGGTCAAGCTGTAACCTTTTTATAAGGATAATATCGTTCACTTCAATTTATCAGTTTGTGCCTCCCATTTCGAGGCATTACATGTTACGTTATGAAAGTCCACCGCCACGCTTTGTGTTACTAGAGCAGTGTAATAAATATTATTTTAAATATAAATATTACTTAAATAATTAATTTATAGGATGTAAACTATGGCTTTCATAAGTGGGATACAGCATGAAGTAGAAATAAATCCAATAGGAGTAGAACAGACAACTATTGCTTATGAATTAAAAATTTTCATGCCCGTAAGACGATATAATATGTTATACAGAAATGCAATGTTTTGATACTACATTTGAACGTTTTCCTTCTTTATTGAAAAATATTGGAGAGACTTAAATCTACCGTAGAAATATCGGGAATATTGAACATAAATCGGTAAAATGTATATTCAGTGCACCGTAAGCCCGTATTTTAGAACAAAATAAAGAACTTAAATTGCTTTGTTAACAATAGAATTAGTTTCTCGAAACAGCTTTCTTTTAATTCTAATCTTTTAAGTGTACAAAAGAATATGTATTGAAAAACAAACTAATCAAACATAATTGTTTATTAACTTAATCTAATGTAAAATTTATAAATTAATTTTTTTTGAAGACATGAATTAATTAGATCAATGTGATTTTTCGATTACTTATTTTTTTATATTATTATTATTTTAACCTTGTATATTCTTCTTTAACATAAATGCATAATTGTAGAGGTTTTTCGAAATTTGCTTTTGTTTCTTTCTTTCAGTTTGGTCTAAAATACATATGTATAACACATATGAATACAATTATGACAAAACATTAAGTAGTGATTACATTTATGTGATTTTTTTGTCTTCCTTATTTTCCTTTTATTTATATAATACTAAGTTTGAGTTTAAATTACTTAGTAAAAATTAGTAATGTAATTTAAAAAGTGGTTTTTATTCTAATACATTTATTGCGTTGATAAAGCGTAATGTTTTCCAGAGTAATTTAGAGTAGAAAATCAAAAATGATTTTCCAAATCTTTGTCAAACCTATCCTTTGTGTTTCAACCCTAATTTGTGCTATTTAGCCGACATCTATTATCGACCTATATAAGTTTATTTTTGTGCTATGACTATTATTTTTTAGCTTCATTTCACTCTTAGCGAAGTAGACAGGAATCGCGGGAAATCAGTGTGAAGATCTTTCGTTTCTCGGTTGCCGCCTTTCGAAGCACTGTGTTTGCAGTGGCGGAACTCAATACCGCGCTTGCTTAGATGCTAGAGCGAAGAAAATGGAAATGAAGTAATCTATCCTCCTTTAGTTGGAATCGACTCCACAAATTGGTGCGTTTAAAGGCAGGTAATGCGTTTCTGCGCATATTTTATGATTTAGGTTTCGATTAGAAATAATCAAGTGGAAAAGAAATATTAAATATATTTAAAATAATTTTCAATATTATCTATATAATGATGTTCTAGCTTTTCTAATGACTTTAGCCTAAAATAGTCTGGTCCACACTTTAAATACTATACGCAAAATGTTATGAATTTAAAAATTTTACCAAGAAATCTTCAAATAAACATCTAATAGCAAAGCAGGTAGGTACAATTGCTATCCTTATAGACATACCTCAACCATTATAAGACTTTTAAATATGCCTGCATATTGCAGGCAAAGATCATTTTTTACTTTTATATTCTTTGTACGAGCTGTTTGTGGAGTTACAAAGATTTTAATGGATAATGCATCAACGACAACACTGTCACGAAACTCAATCTTATGGTTTCGTACAGATACGATTTATGTTTTTATATGAAAAGAATTTTAAAAACCATTTGTCATAATCTTTCTTTTAATGAAATATTGTGGGATATTTTTTTTTATTTTATTACTTATGTATAAAAGTATCTACATATGTCGAAATTTCTAAAGATTTCACTAGAAAATTTTCAAAATTTTCATTTTAAAACTACGTAGAATGTTTTGAGTTTGTGAATGTTTGGATGTTTCATTTCATCTTATTGCCACTAAAATTTTTATAGAATAGCATTAATTGTAATAGAATTATTACTATCATTGTTATCGTTATTATATATTTTTGTAATTATTGGCTTATGGTGACTAAAATATGAAAAATTGGTTTACATTCCACGAAATTTAGTTATTGTACCGTACCGTAATTTCATTAGAAGATTCATCAGAATTTTTGGATTCAGCCATCGTTGAATCTAAGAAACATTAATAATACAATTTACAAAAAAGAAGATATAACATATTTCAAAATTTATATTTCGTGACAATTTATATTAAAATTTCAGAATTTATATTAAAATTCACCAAATTAACAGTCGTATTGATTAATAATAACTAGTTTTGATGAAATAATATACATTTATCAGTAGTTACAATTAAAAACAGAGTATAATCTTAAATAACAGTATAAACATGGCTCGTAACAGAAAAATGTGACAGTAAACTATTTTCCAACGCCGATAAAGAAATTTCACTTCAAAACAATATTTAATATGAAAACACATTTGTCAAATGTCTTTCCATTCCATAATTCTTTTTTTTTTTATATATCGTATTTATATATCGTATAAATTGATCCGCAAGCGAACATATGGGAACTTTTTGTTGGACGAAACTAATATTACTTTTGGTTTTGGATAAAAAAAATGTTATTGGACATTCTACGAACTGTCATTGGTATTTTGATATGAGTTTGGTTTTTACATTATTGACGTTTCTTTGACTAGGAAAATTAAAACTCTGCGTTGATTTATCATTTGGATTTGTCATTGAGAGGTAACTGTGCCAACATTAGATCTCGGGGGAAGCTCCAAATAATATGAGTTTTATTGTATTTATAAATGAAAGTCTTTCTGTCATGCTAACGTCTGTAAAATTGATATCATCAGTAGTTTCAATATATTTAAATAAAAATATAACGGTATTTTAACATAGAATTTACGTTAAAACTAGCTAAGAGGATCGTCGTGGCGCAGAGGCGTAAGCGTCTGCCTGTAAACGCGACGATTTGAGTGTACGATTCCCTCTCGGGGAAGAGGAATTTTTCTATTTCCATTTTCTTCGCTCTGGCAACTAGGCAAAGCGCGGCGTTGAGTTTCGCCACTCAACATGCAATGCCTCGAAAAAGGCGGAAAGCGGGGACGGAGAAAGCAGGGACTAAGCTACGAAGTGTCTTAACACTAGGCTCATAAGGTTCCTGCAGGATAAAGATAAAGCGTGCAAGATATTTGAAAATTACTTTCAATAAATCACTTTTTTAGGTGTTAAAAATCAGCGCAGATGGAATACTCATAATATCAGTGGTGATTACAAATTGATCTATTATTAAAATTATAGCAACTTCCTCGTTTCCCCCCTATTACTAGTCGCTCTTAGACATTACTTAACGTTTACATGTTAATTTTACTTTCATCAAATGATTTTTAGCTCGTTTTATATTATAGTTCTTTTTAGTTTTTTAAATAAAGAATTGAACTAAAAAACACACATAAACATTTGATTATCTAGGTACTTTATAAAGAAAACGTAAATTGGCTAAATAGGTCGATTAAATGTTAGAAGATAATAATTTGTTGGGTGAGTTGCCTATTTATTATATCAATATAGCAAAGGAAAAAATTACATTATATTCAAATGAAAAATGTATAATTCTAGTAAAAGGCGGATATTTGATTTCGCTTAAAAAACATGTTGCGGAATAGTAATTTAAATTAAGGTATTTTCACAATTTAAAGAAAAAGACAATGAATATTAGGCCGAAAAGTGGCGACATAGTGCATGGAACCAGAATCCATCTATTTTCTAGCGATGTGCTGGAAAAAGCCGTGAAGCTATAAAAAAAAACATAAAACAATAAAGGAAAACAAATACATATTTTTCCCTGGTAAGTATCTAGGGGACCCACCCCAGTTTATTTTAAGTATTTGAGACCATAGTTTTGGATTGAAACTTTAAAAGTAATAAAGCACTTTTGTTAAAACGAGTTGTTGTGTGGTGTGTGTGATTGGGTGTGCGTGTTGCGTGAGCGTGTGCGTGGCCTGCGGGTGTGCGTGGGTGGGGGGTGTGCTGATATTACCTATTATATATATATAACTTTATTTCTACTTTCTACATCTATCACTATTTAATAACCACTATTAAATACTATTTTAATGAATTAATCTTCTGACGTAATCGTAGAGATATCACGCAAAATATGTATTCTCTCTATATGCCTGGGGATTTTAAGATCAAGGGTTAATTGTGGAAAGTGTGCTCGAATAGATAGAAGGCAAAGGTTAGTATTTGACAAAGATATGAAAGGCAAAATGCCAAGATTTGCGAATGGAAATGAACTTGTTGGAAATTAAACTTAGTATGATTTTCTAATGAGAGTTTGATTTTATGAAATGAATTCATTATAATTAAAGAGTAAAAAAAAGAAGTCACCTATAGATTTGGATAGATTTTCGAAAACAATATAAGTATTGTAATTGAAACAACAGATCTGGAAGTGATAGATAAAAATAACACAACTAACTACAAACTACAATGGGATTTGCCTTTAAAACTAATTTAGATTTTTAACATTAAAAAGGTAATACCACAATATATAATAATAATAAAAAAAACAAAATAATAAAATGAAAAAAAATATCTGCATGACTATTAAATAGTTGTCAGACATAAACAACTCATAAAAACTGAAACATGAACAAAAAATTTACATTATCTTTCTAACATTTGTAATTAAATTGCATATTATTATTAAATTTCAACTTGGAACGATGGTTTTAGAGAATCTAATTATGTGTGCAATAGAGGTGTTGTGTGCACATGTAAGTGGGTGGGGTGGAAGCGACGAGTTGTTTTATATATAAATTATTCCATCTACATTGAGCCGCTAAGTCACACACTCGATTAATTCCACATTTGAACTCATCTAAATTTAGTGTTCAAAGCCAAATTTTTTTATAAAGTTCTAATAACCTATAATATATTTTATATTTTAATTGATGTTTTTTTTTGTAGTCATAAACTTTTATGTTTATACTAACTTTCCTGAATAATAAAAGATTAGTACCGTAAAATAGTAAACTTTTTTGGCCACTGAATAATAAGTAATTATTTCGAAGCCATTTCGATGTCAGGTCGATTAAACCACACCAGTCACCTAAAAACTTGTACATTCAACTTTACTGACCGATTGTTTGAGGCTATTCATTCTATTTAATTGTATATAGCGTTAGATGAAAGCTAATCTGCCACTATGATTCTACATTGTATATTTGAATCCATATTATCAGAAGAACTGTTAAAAATCATATACATTACCATTATAGCTGTTTCTCATTTTTTCGTTTATGGAGTATCGATGTGTGCACTGAGCGGATCATTTTAGTAATAGTATAAAACAAGACATGTTACCGGTCAGCTGAATGTATAAACATTTATATATTGTACACACCGCGCTCATGTTTTCCCGATTAGGAAAAAAGCAACGAAATTTATTTCCTCGTAGTAGGGACTTGCATTATGGTAGCATCCTGTTAAATCCGATGCTAGCTCATATATCATAATCTATGATAAAATTGAAGACAACTAGCCCCCCAAAATTTGATAAATTAATCTATATTACATTATATTTATAGTTTACGAAGCAACACTCCCGGACTGTTGCAGATTTTCGTTATAACAAAATTCAATCGATTCTTATTTTAATAGATTGTACAAGCACATTAGAACAAAAAACCTGTCAGTCTCACATGTTAGAAAGCTGACGCGAAAAAGATGATAAATAATGTCCATATTGTAGTATTCACATATCTTGGACATTTTCATAGTTTAGGAGGCTGGCAATCTTTAACATTTTCATTAAAGTTATTAAATTCTGAACTGGAAATGTTATATTAGACGCCGTATATTTAAAATTCTGTATACAGCGATTTAATTATTTTTTCAAAATGTTGGGTTTTATATAGCTGCGGGTTATTACTCATATTCACCACTTGCACGAGAGAATACGTTTTGTCGTAAAAAATATCGACGGGGAATTAGGAAAAATAGAAGACGAAGCCCTCAGCAGTGATAGATAAAGTTTTGGGGTGTCAGAGAATGAAATTTTTAATTACTCACTGAGGCAATGGATAGATGGATTACGCAATCGATTTACGTCGATGTTGTGGATGTAAACTTCAATTTTTAGTAAGATAACTATATTTAACAATGCATTCATAAAAATATCTAATCCTTTCTTACTACGTTGATTTTTATGAAAAATATTATATCAACCTTATGTCAGCCAAATACGTATAAAGGTTGTGATTAATTACAGACAAAGTATTAAATATCCCAATAGATTATATACAATTCGTCTAAACTCATAAGCTTCATAATACTCGAGATAATATAACATGTGAAGTCGAAAAGTATGCATAAGTAAAAAAATGAAGTGGATGGCAAACGTGCAACTAAAACAAGACACTGTTATACAGGGAAACGTAGTTGTATGAAGAATTGAAATACTAGTTATATCAAGGGTAAAACGCATTTACAATATGACACGATTTATGAAAATCTGACCCAGTTGTTAAAATTAACGTGAAATATACTTTTTATTTTAGCTTACTTTTACTTGACCAATAAAAAAAGAAGAACCGTCTTATGTTCGAGATATATTTTATTATATAGAATTCGAATATTATTGTGAATCAAATAAATAATTGTTTTTTTTTTTGTCTTGGTCCTTTCCTAGCGTGGAATATCAGCAAAGTCAGGAAAACTGCTAGTGGAGACAAGCTGGTGTGATGATAAGGGAGGACAGCCCTTTGAAGTATTTATGAGAAATTAATTCGGAATATGTAAGATTAATCCTTCAAATATAGTCTACAAAATCGATTATAAAACTAAAAGGAATATATTTTATCACATTACAAATTTTAAATTATACAATAAGACAGATCAACATAAATGTAATACAAATAAGAGTCAAAAATGCTTCCGAAGAAGAGCCGAAGTTAAAGCGTAGAAAAATTATTCAAAAAGTTGGCATTGTACAGTAACTGTAGATATAGGAGTTCACTCTATATATAGAAAAAAAGCAAAAAAGGTTAACTTATTTCAATTAAACAAACAAATGAAATTAAACTAATTTTACTGACTTTGAGATTCTTGCAGAAAACTGAAAAATTTTAATTAGATATAGACTTAAAATCTATTCGATTGCATTCACGTAAACCTATTGAAAGTGACATTCACGAAGATGAATGTTTTCGAATATTAGCGAAGGGAGACTGGAAGACTTAGGATGAGTGCTCACTGTGTAAGGAAACATGGAATTTTAAGCAATATAAAATTTATTAGTAATATTGTTTTAGTGTATGTCCTTGATAAATGTTAGAGTATTTGAAAATAATACTAAACCATTATTTTGTCGTTTTGTGTGGAAATCGTTAAGTCGTCGGAAGAAAACCTGACATACGGACCGCCGAGGCATGACCGATTTATTAGGGGTCTATTCTTGCCAATTAGCTGTGTAATTTTAAAAAAGACCCTTGTTCACAAAATTCAGACTTTAAGTAAATTAAATGAAAAATTGAAATCGTAACTACAGAAAGTGAAATTAAATACATTAGTAGCACAATATAGCACGAGTAAGCAGTAACACTGATAAGTTCTTGTAAGCGGGCGAGATAATATTGACCATCTGAGCCTACAGACTCTTGAAAAATGAGATTATTTAAGCCCGTTTGAGGTCATTATGTGTAATTTCACTTAAATTACATTTCATCTTCGCGCTGGAAAGATTTGCAAAATTTAAAAGACAGGTTTCGATTAATCCTACTTCGTGTCTAAACATATTGTATTGTGCGTTATCTTATGTAATATTGTTTACCTAAACAAAATACTATTACTGTCCTACTATTTCCGTTCCGTATTATTGCGACCTCAATTATGAAAAAATTAATACTTCATATCGGATTATGCACTACGATTTTTTAAGGTATGATTTATTTATTGCTATTGACACTTATTTGTTTGCTTGGAAATATTTCAACCCAGATTATATTTAGATGTTTTTGTTCTTATATTATTAATAATTCACTTGACGTAATAGAGCCGCTATTGCATTAATGGCAATATTAAAAATTTGCGACTATACAAGTATATGTAGGTACATTATGATTTCTTTTTATATTATGCACATTACCGTTATCCAAGTAATGTGGTTACTACTATTATAAATGCCATTAAATTTGACTCTCATAATAAAAAATACGGGTTCTTATGAAAATATACTAAATTAGAAACAGGGGAGAGGAGATTTAAAGAAAAACATCGAAAAAATACCATGTAGATCATATGTTTTAATATCTAAATGTATACACATATGTATCCATTGTTAGATGATCCATCTATGTATAAAATGTAGATATATGTTCTTTATATATAGTGCCTATAAAAAAAACCCCGTATAATAATACTTGTAAACAGACATCTATAAGACAGTAGATGTCCTCACGCGACATTTAAAGATCATTATTAAATGGCATAATGAATTAGACACACAGTATAGCAACGGACTTGTACGTGACTACATAGTATAATATATGATCGTCATTATTTATGGTAGCGCTTATCCAGTCAACGCTGTGACGTCGATTTTAGAAACTAACATAAGACTTAACGACGGATCTTGCACGAGTAGAGATAAGTATGACTTTTATAAGGTTGGCAAAATAATAAAAAGATAAAACGTTGCTTATGAGAATACGTAAATTTCAACATTCCAATGTTTTTTTATATGTGCTGTAAGATCTCATTTCATGAAAATAAGTAAATAAAAATTAGTAATGTTGTAGGTTTTTAGGACCTTATGAGGTTTAAATTTCACGTCTAATTTTTAATATAATATGTTAAATAAAATGACAAAGCGATGCTTTACGAGCGTTTTCCCATTATTTTAAGGTTATGAATCCTGAAATATATTTTTAATATTTAAAGTCTTATTTTTTTTCTATTAATATTATTTGTTAATATTTCATTATATTACAATACATATATGTCCCTACTAATTTCAGTGTTTTAATTAAAAAGTTATTTACATGAAGTAATCAAGTAACATGCAGTTTCAATTTGTTGTTAAACACAATTTTGGAATATCACACTTATGAACAAGAACACAAGAAACTTTCTGAAGATTTAATTTAGACATTAAAAGATTAAAATATAATGCAATAATTTGAAGCAATGCTAAGCTGTCTTTGTTTCTTTCCAAAATGGAGTCAAAATTATTTAAATACAACAAACTATGGACAGGCTAACCTAATGAAAATTTCAAGTGAAAAATGCCTTTTACTGTATATGTATGTAAAAAGTAAATGTATATGATTTGTATGAAAGAAGTTTCTGAAAATAATTTCTGTGGTATAAATATATTTTTTTCTTTATTTGTACTGTAAGTTCTCAGTTTTAGCCAAATTTCATAAGCCTAGGTCAACGGAAAGTATGGAGAGTACAGTATTGTGATAATATAAAACATATTTGTAATATTGTTTTTGATATATCATTCTTATACAAATATTACCATTAATATTAGTATACATTAATTAACATTCTCCTTAAATGTAGTAAATACGCAATATTTAACGAAAGCCACAATCTTTAATCGAAATTAGCTGAATTTCTATTATAATTTTATTATATACATATCGCTGAAAAATAAAATTTTCCGATAGAACTTATCGATATTGCGTTCCGTTATAAATTAAATGTTGGATGACAGTTTTATAGATTTCCTTCACTACTTCAGATTCTGCGTTATATACATTAGAGTCAGTATGTAAGTACATATGCAAAACGCTAATATAAAGGGATTCCTCAGTCCAACCACGATGAATTGAACGTGTATTAGATCTATCTAGCTGCTACGATAGTAAAGCTACGGTAGCTACGGCAGCTACGCCGCTACGGTAGTTAAGTTCGAGGATAAGCCTTGAAACGGCGACGGAGGCTACAGGGAGTCGTTATTACGGTGTCGTAATTGACCTACGCAATTGCCTCGCCTGTAAATGGTTGAATTTCAAAAACCACTGAAATCATTTTACTTTTTACCGAATATGATATTTTATTTGACATTGACTTGGTTTAGAACATAATGGTAGCATATTACTTTTTACTTTTTTTTTTAATTTTTGTATCCTGATTATTGCTAACAATAATCCAGGGAAATATTTTTATTATATTATAAATGTAGTCGTTTAGTCCTTTCTCGTCCTCTCCTTTCTTAACCCTATTCAAAATGATCATCATAATGATCATCTTTATCGATGAAACATACATATCATATCATGCTTCGTGATATAAATATTTTAAATATAATCAAAAAAATCAGCTGTCAATTTTTATACCGTATTACAATTTGCGGCATTTATTGGATAAAGATAAGAATCGAAACAAACTTATTTTATTTGGAAATAATATTAACTGTCATATAATATACGTCTAAAATTTTATGCCTTCCACTGTTTTTTTTCGAATCGTAAGATAACTCTCGTTATTATTACAAATGATCATATCCGAGCGGATTGTACCATTATCTGATTTTATGTACATATGTATTTTAGTTCTAATCAGCATCCGTATTTAAACTATTTTGCTATACATGCCATCAAAAGAATATTTTTCATATTACAATATTTTTAAACGAAAAATATATGTGGTACAATTTTTTCTCTTTGTTTTACTGATTTTTTCTTCACTTTACCTTTTTGGCTTTTTAATAAAACTAAACCCTCTCACCAGCTATACGATCACTCACAAAAAAGTTGATTAGCGCTTGGTGCGTTGACAAATACAATCACATTAAATGTGATAAAAAATGACAAGGGATAAAGAACATTTTGTGAATACAAAATATTTATATTTTGATAATATAACTCAGGGTGTCAATACCTGAATACCGTAAATGTGCAATTAAAGTAGATTAGATCGAATAGCTATGTGATAAAGGAGGCTCGAAATGCTTCTGCGAGATGTGGTTGATAGCGCTTATTATAAAAATGAAAGCTTTATCCATGTAATTTCCGACAGTAATGATTTATAGTATTGGTAAATTCTATTATTGTGGTATCAAAGAAAAGGTATTATTTCTTTTGATAGGGTGTCCAATAAGTTTAACATTATCTGTAGAGTTTTCAATAAAAGAACTCTACCCCAAAAAAGAAATAGAGTGGTCTATGGAATATCCTGGTTTTCATAACAAAAATGTTTCGATAATTCATTTTGATAATTATATCGACGATTAATTTAATCGGTTATTTACTTAATCAGTTCTACATTTCTTGTTATTTAATATATATTTAATAGATGTTTTAGCTTGTCAAAAGTTTATTGTATTCCAAAAAACAAATGTGAATACGCATATAAATTGTTTGATGTCTAGATCGTTGTCATCTGTTCACACTCTTTCTTTGAACTCTAAAGAGTTCACAAAACGGAGGACAATGTTTTGAATAAAGTATAGTGTTATAAGTTAACGCAATGTATTTTAACGCAATGTATTTAACCTCGCTATTTTGGTTAAATAACCACGCGACGTTAAATTCTGCCACTCAACAAATAGATATCAAACTATCAAAGATTTTTTTAAATAAACACGTACACTAGCCATACCCATTGCATTGCCATATCGGTTCATGCCAACTCTTTATACATTCCTCAATGGCACACTTCAATGAATTCTTTCATTTATCGATATTAGGACTGAGTAGCTTGAAAATATTTACTGCTACGTAAGCATCATTATTTTAGCATATTTATTTTACTATGTAAATGTGTTTTACATAAATTAACTATTAAATTACGTAAACCACATTTACGTAATAAAACCAGCTAAAGAAAATAATGATAATTATAATTGACAAAGAAAACTTAATTTTAAACTTTAAAAAATAAGAAAAACTTAAAAATATAGTATATATTCGACCTATTAATTGAATTTTTCACTCAAATAACTTATTTATCAGAGAGAAATCTGAATGACTCGCAGCGACTTTAAGGGGATCTAAAAAAGCTTTACAAAAACTCATTTTTGTACTCTCTTAGTCTTTTATTGTAACTGGTCTGAATGTAAATAACGATTAATAATATAATAGAATTGCGCTGTATTTTAACTTGCGGCTGTATTTTTACCTACTTTTCATTGGTTATTAATTTCTAGGTGGAGTGACCAAATTATTTTGACTGAGAGTAGTAGTAGTAAGTAAAGTATTGAATTATGGCTGGTTTATTATATAAACCAGCCCTATCAAGTCATTATATATTCGTATTGTTCTTTGCTGATGTTCCAGTCTCTACAACCAAGACTCTTTTATCTTCCGCAACAGTTGCCGAGTCATTACTTAACATACAAAAATGCAATGTAGATTTTAAATTTAAAACAGGAAACTTAAAATAAGTAATTAGGGCTCTTAAGTCCGTTGATATCAAAATAAAATCAGATTTAAGGGATATTTTATCAAACTGATTAAAAATATATATTAGACTCCCGAACTCCCAAACATATTAAACAATTGTATAGAGTTTGGTGTATTTCCTGATCTAATGAAATTTAGTAAAGTAATACGCATTTTTAAATCATACAATCCCGACAACTTTCAATCAGTCTCTATACTAACCTCATTTAATAGGTAAAATTTATTTAAAACTTATTTAAGAAATATTTTAAATCATTAAGAGCTATTAAAGCATTTGAACTGTAGAAGAAATACTGCCCTAATTTTATTTAATAATTTTACTTATTAAATAATATTACAGCTAAATTTTATCGACAACGATATGTCGCTTTATAGTTAGTAATCATGAAGTTTGTTAGCAACACTAAATTGAAAGCATACATCGCCTACACGAAACAGAGACCATATGTAAAAGGTATTATTTATGTAAAAGGTATTCAGTAAATAAATATTGCCATAGAATATATATGAATGTCATTAATTTCATTAAAATCTAAGTAGCAAGGCTACAATTTTATTTTTTTAGATACCTCATTTTCGCCTTATTACCAGAGTGGGGAAGTTAAAATTATCTCTATTATTCTTTCTTTGAATAAGTCGTTAATAAAATTGTATACGAATAAATAAGTATGCGAGATTCATCAGTGAAATGTTCTAGTTTGATGCTAAGTGGTATTTATGATACTGAGTTTGTTACAAAATAGCTTTGAATTGCACCATTTCACAGAGATTAAAGCTCAAATTATTTAACAAGACCTTTGCTCTGGCCAACAGCTTTTATTAAAGATTTGAAGCGTAAAATATATTTGATTACACATCATAACTAAACGTATAGAAGTTTCTACAAAAGGAAACGAGCGTGAACAAAATATACTTAGAAAAATTTGAACTGCTAACTCTTTAGAGGTATTGCTAGAAATTAAGCCACCATTGATATACATCTCAGTTGTATAAACCGCAATAAGTCCTAATAATATTTTTATTTCTACGACCTCCCGAGAGCCTTATTAGAGTTAATACAAGTAAGGTTGTACAGAGCACAGGAGTATGATTATATAGAATATCGCGTCTGTCATTTAGAAAATTCCAATTAGACTGCACATTTTACGCTACTCCATATGCATACGATTTGTCTACGGTTTGTTGCAGAAGTAGACCGAAAATAGTATTAAGTCCAGCATTGATATTTTGTTATTTATCTTCAAAACCGAAGTTATCAAATGTATTGGAATAAGACAAAGAGAACGATGTGTAAAACAAAAAATAAAATAAGTACATAATGATGTACCATAATTCGCTAATTATTATTTTTAGGTCGTTAAAAATTAGAGGAACCATTCAATATGGTTGTGAAATGAACCGAGGGAGCGTTTAAAGTGGCTACCCTAATTGTGTGGAAAGAGGGGAATCCTCGGGCTGAGACCTTATTTGTGCCCGAGAGACGGTATGCAGCAATAACGGCACCAAAATACCTGGGCTTTGTACCTTTATATGTCTTCCGAAAGTTAAGAATTTGTAAAATTTCTAAATTAGAAAAAATAATTAAAAAATTCAAATTAGGTAAGGAAGAGTTTGGACTAATGTTTATTACTTCAATATTTTATCTAAATGAAAAAATATCCTTAATATAATTTTCATTGGCCAAACTACCTTGCTTACACTATTCCATAATTAGTATTTTTTTTCGTTTTGAGTTCACTGTATTACAATTTTACATATTTTAAAGGAGGAGTTGCTCACGGTATGTGAGTACTTGCTTTCGACGGTGAGATAACATCAAAGTGAAGCTAATTAAAAAACGTATCAATTTATGAGCCATTCAATAGCAATGAAAAGTAAGAAGAAAAATAAGAGCGAAAAAAAAAGCAAATCTCAGTTTTAACGTCAGACAAATTTAATAAGGGTACTAAAAGTTACCTAACAGCACCACTTCTCATATTAATAGAAAAAAAATTGTTGTCACCATAACTCCGATTTTGACTCTTTAAATGATTAATAGTATGCTTTTCTTCAAATCACAACATACTGTTTATACACACTGATAAAGTAAATTATTTTTGAATATACCAAGATTTTTATATATAAAATACAACAAAATAATGATTGAATATACGAAAATCATTAAGCATACTTTGCCCTTTCTGTATTTTTGTTGATTCGATTTAATGATAAGGTTGCCTGAAAGATCATTTCAGCTGATATGCATGTTGGGTAATGTATGTAATAAGATTTTTTTTTATTCCGCCATTGGCAGAGTAGGCCGCGGGAATTGAAGCAATCTAGGAACAACTAGTTGTCAGACACTCCGTATCTTAATCCCTGCTTTCGCCGCCCCGCTTTCCGCTTTGTCAGGCCTTGTGTGTGAATGGCGAACTCAATGCCGCCGCGGTGTGCCTAGTGCCAGAGCAAGAAATAGTAAATAGAAAAATCTCCTTCTCGAATGGAATGAAACCCAGAAAAAGTCGCGTTACCAACCAGGTTGCGCCTCTGAACCTGACAGTCTGTGATATCCTGATACCTAAGGTATGAAGACCGACGAACATAAATTACATTTCGGCTTCGTGTTGATCACACACACACACACAGTATCGGGACAGCCCAAATAACTTCGCCTAACACCGAATGAGATTTTGTAGATATGTAGCGAAAGAGATTGCAGATATATTGTGCTCCTCGCATATCTATATTAGAGAATAAAGAGCATCGCCTTGGAGGCTTTTCAATTATTACGTGACCTTTAACGTACTAAGGGGCGGCTTGCATATTAATCGAGGTCGTCCCATATTATCTTACCCCCATTTTTTTCTCCTATAGTGTTGTTTAATCTCCAATCCTCTTACCGGTCCAATCATGTTCAGGACTTTTCTATTTATTGGATGGTAAATTTCGTTGTAATGTTTACTCGGTTTTATTGCACTCGTATGAAAGAATTCAATCAGTTTCAATAAAATCTAATGTCCTACGGAAAATATGCCCAACGATATTGATGTATATGTGTAGAGTTAAATCATTATTATATGTGTATATTGAGGTTGCTCACTGAATGTAACACTATGACACACAGTTAGTTCAAGCTTCTTTATCAGGTAAGAGAAGGCGGTGCCGCATCAAACACGTTAAGGTTAATGGAAATTAAGCCGGTTCTTAATTTGTCTTTCAATCTAACATTAAGAATAACAAACTATCAGTAGACTTAGTTAATAAACTGAATTCCTTTACATTTTACAAAAAGGCTATTAGCAAAGTGAAGAAATTAGTGAACTAGCCAATGGCCAAGCTGCAACGTGAATACGTGAAACCCACATATGTAACTTGTGTTCAGAATGTTGATTTGTTTTATCTCCTTCAAATTTGAAGAAATATTGGCGCGTTTGTGATGTTAAAACTAAGGCGACTATGGACAAAATATTTTTTTTGATTTATGCGTAGCCAGTCCTTGAGATTGACTATGGAATTAAGAAAAATGATGTATTAATATTAAATATAATAAATGAAACAAAAGAGAGCATAGTAAACAAGCTATGTAAGTTCTTAGTGAAATACTTAAATCTGCATTTTTCATTCTCGATAGTTCAACTTAGACAAAGTTCAAACGTTTGTTCCAAGTATCGAAGTTCAAGTAACTTTAAAGAAATAAAAAGCTAGTGGGGGAAAATAAAATTAAAAATTCATTGAATTTGAAGAATGGAAAAGATTACATCATTTTAATTGTTTTAGGCTTCACCGCGTCATCCGCACACGGCAGGGTAGGCAGAGGGAACTGCAAAACCATACGAACTTAGTGTAAGACACTCCGATGCTGTAATTCTGCTTTTCCCGTCCCGCTTTTCCGCCGTTTTTCGGAGGCATTGCAGTGTTGAGTGGCGGAACTCAAACGCCGCGCTTTGCCTAGATTCAGAGAGCGAAGAAAATGGAAATAGAAAAATCCATCTTCATGCCTGGGAATCGAACAGTAACCGTCGCGTTTCCGGCAGACGTTGCGCTATGCGCACCGACGGTCCTCAATTTTTAATTAGATAAATTTTTAAGTTGATATAAAAAATATTTAACTTAAGTCTATTCAAAAGACAAATACGCTATTCAAAACTAACCACACCTATACTGTCTAGTGATTATGCATGTCTTAATTTTAATAGACGTCTATTATCGTTAATAGACGACTTAAAGTATAAATATTAAAAATTAAGGATTTATAAAAGTAATTAAAGTATAAGTTGATTTAGTGGTAACATCTTTGGAGGCCTAACGCCATACAGGGACCTGTAAATAACAATGCGTCTCAAGATTTTATTTTACGTGATTATACAATGTCTTGGCTAATTTTGGTCAGGTTTCAAGTACAACAAACAAGGTTTTCTTTTTAAATAATACAACAAACATTACAGACAGACAGACAAAAAAATACATTACATTATTCCTAACTTCCAGAACAAAAGCAACTTGTACGAGAAGAAAGATCGATGAAGTTAAGCAAAGCTGCCTTCAACTACTTAACCTTAAGTTACAATCATCTAACAGTTTGGTTTTTGTGTTGTAGAAATAAATTTAATGTAACTTTGAAACAGTCTGTTATATATAATGATAGTCACTTCTAGCAACATTAAATTTTAGAAATGATAGAAATAACCGGAGGCAAAAGGAAAGTATTGAGATACTTTCATCCCCATTACATTGGAGTATCGGATCACAACACTGCACTTTTCTGTGTGAAAAAGAGAACAACCCACAAACTGTCTTGTTTGCAGGAGTAGGCACAAAACAAACTTTGAATATTTAAAAAGTAATTTTTGTTGTAGATAGTGTAATTGCCCCGAAAAACAAAAAAAAACTAAGAGTCTAAGAACTAGTAATAATCATGACAAAATGGTGCTAGTTTTCTTCCTTCCATGATTAAACAAGTGACTTGAATGCCTTTGTAAACTTATTCGTAAAATTGCGACTGTCATCTGTAACAAGGGTACTGGATAGAACAATTATCGTGGTACCATTTTTTTGCTCTAGAATTCCAGTCTAATTTGTAAAATACATTTTTACTCTTTTGTTTGGTGTGCCATACTTGCATTTAAAATTGTGGAAATTTAAATATTATTGTGAAATATTTTTTAAGAGTTTATGAAATACAACACAAAGTTACAGAATACCATAAATAAAATCTTTTGAAACCTTTGCTGTAGGACTATAAAAATAGTATAAAAAAGAAATAATGAAATACTATGGGTTCACTGTACGTGTGCCGGGCACATGCATAGTAGAGAGAAGAAGTAGGAGTGGACATCTGAGGGATATAAGGGGTCTCTTAACAATTCGAAATTAAGGTCATTACCAGTGTCCGCACTGCTACTGAATCCAAGGACCGCGATTATAAAATTTACTTGCTCCATGTGTCTAGATAACTTATCACCACGTTGTATATACCCAAACTAAAAATAATCAAATTAAAAAGGAATGAATATAATTATCCAAAGATTACATTATAATTAAAACTTCCTAATAACCTTTAACTTTTAAATCCACAATCACGACGCGAGTACTTATATATATATTATAGTTTGTATTTGCAAAGCCCCGAAGTTAGCACCCTATAGTAAGATAATGACAATAATAATTCTTTATAACAGTCTACGGTAAGGAACCTCTGGTGATTAGGTGTTACAATTTATGAGCTCTTTTACGAATATGACATTATTTAAGTAGGCACGTCCCCCTCTGTTCTACTAAGGTATAATGAAATAAAAGGCCCGTTTCGCACACCCAATACTGTACGCATATTTTGTGATTATAAAAAAAGATATTTGTGATCCAAAAATGTACCTATAGTCCAGTTTGTCTTTTAGTTTACAGATTATTGGAAGAAAAATGTAAGCAAACTTTTGTAAATGTAATAAATATTTAGAAGACTTTTTACCACTCGTAGTGTCTATTTTTCTATAGTGATCAAATTGTATAAATTTCTCCTGAGAACCTTGCTAAATCTTAAATCGTATAAGTAACAGCCCGACGAAACTTACGACGACGCATGTACACTAGATGGTAACGTATGGTCTAATCAGCTATAATAATTTACTTGGATAGCGTAAGAGGCACGTCACCTCCAATTTATATGATATTCAACAACATATTAGTTAAATATTTCAATAAAATTTCCAAAATACGTTATACTTTGTCTTAAAAAAAACAGCATAATTCATATTGGATAGCTCAGATTACCGTTTTACAAAAAACATTGTTATATCAATATGTTTTAATAGGGATCGTCTCTTTTGCTTTAATATTTGAAGATATATATGATATTAATTCCTGCATCAGTCGTAACAAGATAATGTTACTCTAGAATGAGACATGTTTATAATAATAGATTGTTATGATTAAAACAATTAATATTAACGATAATATTCATATTGATATACTGCTATTGAATTGCATTGATTATAGTCATACTAATAAAATCGTATATTTTTGTATTTTTTGTAAATAATAAGTTTTCTATATGTCAACTGCAGTAATCTGATTTACAATATATAAGTTATATATAGCGACTATGAAAGACTATCCTTGACACAAAGTTTGTAAGTGATGATGATGCTTCCTTAATTTTTTTTTATTTCATCATCATTTCCAAATCACCTATTTAGCAATTTTACTAAGCACTGACTGACTGATTTTAACAGTCATCGGCGATAAATGTTATCGGCAAAACAATGCAGTAGTCTATTTTTTTACATATTGAAAACGACGGTTGCACGAGAAAGGATAAATTTATTATCTTCAGTATATTTTAATTTTTATATCTTTTATTTAGAAATTTCTTACAAAAACTTCTTTTATGTGAAAAAGTATAATTTCTCTATAAATAAACTACATGTTCTTCAACTCGCGGTACGTCGCGATTTCATCTTATCTTAATGGTTATTATCTCTGTTATTTTACAAGTTTTCATTTAAATTATATAATAACTTAATGTATATAAAGCACTCAAATTCCGCTCAGAACACAAAGGAAGTGAACATTTATCAACGCAAAGCTTCATCTATTGTAAAAGTAACATAAAAAAGCACCTTGTGGGTGCAAAAAGTTTAGTAAAATATATTTTATAAAAACACAATACTATACGGTATAGAGTTTCTGAATAATTTGGGATAAATTGAATATAAAGTCAATATTAACATTTGTATAATATGCTACGTGTACTTGTATTGCGTAGGCAAATATTTCTTCACTGATCTGACCGAACATCTATTTCAGATTATTACTCACGTATTATAACTAAATTAATATAATAAAGAAGACATATTTGTATATATGTATGTATATTTTGTAATATTTTCACACAACAGCTACTGAATTGATTACAAAAATTCTTTCACCTGGCAAAGCTGCATTTTTATTAAGTGATATAGACTACATTACATTTTTGAAAAAATGGGGACTCCTTATAAAATGCAGGATATGAAAAATGCGGGAAAAGATGTAAGTCACTAGTGCTATATATGTATATGTTATATTTATGTTAATTATATTAAATGTTTTAGTTCGTAGTAATAATTACATTATCATATTAACGACATTTCTGAATAGTATCTTACCCTAGACGCTTATACTTTATATATGCTATGAATATTAACATTATTATGTTATTACTTCACATTACGTCAAAGTATTATATTAAGCTTTTTCTGCAATGGGAGGACGGAATATAAACGATTAAGTGACTATGAACATTTGTAACAGCTAATACTATAGGAAATCTGTTCGCTCTGGTAACTAGGCAAGGCGCAGCGTTGAGTTCCGCCACTCAACACGCAACGCCTCAAAAAAGACGGAAAGCGGGTACAGACAAAGCAGGGACTAAGCATCGGAGAGTCTTAACATTAGGTTTCTATGGTTCCTGCAGTTCCCTCTGCCTACCCTGCCATGTGTGGAATAAAGCGTGAAGACATAAAAAATTATCCAAGTAAAAATTTCAGAAACCTCCTCTATAAAGTAGAATAGTGTTACATAAATATATTATAATACTATAAAAATATTGAACGAAATCAACATACAATATTCCAACTATCTAGTTTCTAATGTCACAATCAATATAAATAAACAAATAGCTATACCTAGATTATCAGCTCAACAAGCATGAGTTCTACAATACAAGTGATTAAGTCGAACAGAGCTCATTACTCGCATTTACTGATGGATCATTCCCGGTATTTGACAAGCCTTGTTTGTTTTAAAGTATTAGAATTGCCTAAGGTCTATTTTAGTTTGAAATACTAGTAAATACATACTTGTTTATAGACAGACATATTTATATAATACCATAATGATTATTAATCTATTATAATACATTGAAGACCACCGTAGCGCAGAGGCGTAGCATCTGCATGGAAACATGATGGTTTGTGGGATCGATTTTAACTATTCTTACCTATTGGGAGAAGATAGATTTTTTAATTTCTATTTTCTTATCTAAACTCTAGGTTACTACGGTGCTTGCGGTTCCTTCTGCATATCATGCTATGTGTAGGATAAAATGTGAGGCTATATTTATTATAAATTAGGCAGTACCTACCTAAGGAACAACACAAGCATTGAAACTGGAAGCCTATTAGATAACATAGTGAAAAAAGTATATCTATTATTATATTTTTGTATTTTTACATCTTATTACATTTTTCTTAATGTATATATTAAAGACATAGATTAAACATAGCGTAAAATTTATTATACACATACGAGCTGAAAACGAAGTGTTTGAACGGTTCATATTAGAATCTATATGTATGTACTTCTATGTAAGACTTTGTAAATATTCATATATTAATTTTATTCAAAAGCTTAGTAGAAAAAGACGACTTTAACGACGACGTCATCTTATTTACATATCACAAAAGCATGAATGAGAACGCGATGAAAGCCACAGAATGATAAAATCTTTATTGTGTTTTTATTTTTACGCTATAAAGTAAATAAATATAAAGTGATTCCATTGTGTAGCGAGTATTCTACTATCTTTGTATATATATATATATATATATATATATATATATATATATATATATATATATATATATATATATATATATATATATATATATATATATATATATATATATATATATATATATATATATATATATATATATATATATATATATATATATATATATATATATATATATATATATATATATATATATATATATATATATATATATATATATATATATATATATATATATATATATATATATATATATATATATATATATATATATATGTCGGAGAATCAATTCCAATCACCGAACGCAAGCGTGACGTCATTGAAAACAACACGACCGAGTCATGCTTGGACGCGGCCGTAGAGCGAACCGGCATTCTACAACCGGAGTTCGTAGCGAGCGGACGTGTCTGTTCGTTTGTGCTAGTGCTTGAGACATACCCACTATGTCTGAACCTGGTAAAAATACGTGCCCACTGAGCTCCGTCTTTCGACCGACGCCGATATCAGAAGCGGGATCATCTCGAGCACGTTAAAGTAACAAACCTTTACCACCGTCAAGAGAGGAGAGAGATGACTTGTTACGAAAATTGATCGAGCTGTAAAATATGAAAAATCGTTAATAATTGCCATCCTGCTCCACTACGAGTAACCAGTGATCGCGAGTCATATGTTTCCGCTGTGGCGAGATGGGTCACTTTGCTGCAAAGTGTTTTTGGAGACCAGGTGCAAGTGGTGGCAGCGAAGGAAGCAATATGCAAGGGACAAACGCGTCGGGGCCCTCAATTACACACGGTGTGTGAACATAAGGTTGACCAGTGCAGCGTGAGCAGCCCACGGGGCCAACTTATGCACAACGGTGAGTCTTATTCATTTTGTTTCGATTCTGGCGCTGAATATTCCCTCATTAAAGAAAGTATCGCAATTTTTAAAGTTTTCTGGTAAACGTGTACATAACGTTGTAAAATTAACGGCTATTGGTCAATATAGTGTTTTTAGCACTTTACAATTTACATGTTGTTGTTGATGACTATCTTAACGATGATATTTTAATTGAACAAGGCTTTAATGTTAGTGTAACAGCCGACAATGTTATTTTACATGCCATAAGACTATTCATTCATGTGAAAATTCTAGTTTGAATAATAAGTTACAGTTTGATAATATTGATGCCGATGTACCCTCGGAATTTAAAGAGAAATTAACAGCTGTTTTAAAGGAGTTTTCGTCGTCTTTTTCTTGTGGTATATCCAGGTCTCGTGTGACAGGTGGATTTGAAATTCGTTTAATTGATTCTACAAAAGTTGTTCCGCGGTGTCCGTATCGTCTCGGTGCATATGAGTGACAGGTTGTTCGTAATAAAGTCAATGAATTGTTAGAAGCAGGCGTGATAAGACCTAGTTGTTCTCCATTCTCCAGCCCAGTACTATTAGTTAAAAAGAAGGATGGGTCAGATCGCATATGCGTGGATTTCCGGGAATTAAATGAAAATACTGTTGCTGACAGATATCCACTTCCATTGATTGAATACCAAGTTGCCAGGTTAGGTGGGGCAAAATGGGATACCTGTTTAGACGCTGTTAGCGGATGTAATCAAATACCTGTAGATCCGTTGTCGATAGAGAAGACCGCGTTTGTTACAAACGATGGCCAGTGGGAATACTTAGCTATGCCATTTGGTTTAAGAACGCATCGGTCTATCAGCGAGCGGTAATGCAGGCATTGGGAGAGTTCGTCATACGTTTGTCGTAGCTTATGTAGACGATTTGTTGATTTTAGCACCAGGGGATAGGGCGTCTACGTTTTGTTTTAGAAGTCTTGACAAAAGCAGGATTTTCCTCAAACCTAAGTAAGCGTCTATTCTTGAAGCGTCGCGTTGAATACCTAGGCTTTGTTGTCGAGGATGGTAAAGTTATGCCAAAACCGAAGAAGGAAGAAGCTAGCGTAGAAGGTAGAACTCGACTTCCACCTACGTGTACAATTTCACAGCTACGGCAGTTTAAAGGTTTAGCTTCCTATTTTAGGCAATTTATTTCCTAATTTTCAAATATTATGGCTCCATTGTTCAAGTTAACGTGTGGCAAAACCCGTAGCATAGATTGGCAGCCAGCTCACGAGCAGATCAGACAGACAGACAGCGAAATATAACTTGTTTGACTTTACATCCAGGTTTAAGAATTTTCGATTCGAATTTCCCAATAGAAATTCATACCGATGCCAGTGCAGACGGTTATGGGGCTGTACTTATCCAGAAGGTCGATGGTAAGCAGCATCCAATCGCTTACTATAGTTATTGCACTTCTGCTCCTGAGTCTAGGTATCATTCCTACGAACTCGAAACACTGGCAGTTGTCAATGCAATTAAACATTTCAAACACTATTTGCAAGGACGAAAGTTTACTGTAATTACAGACTGCATCTCTGTCAAAGCCTCGAAAAATAAAATTGAGATCTCTCCGCGCGTTCACAGGTGGTGGGCTTAACTTCAGTCGTTTGTTTGTAGTCGACTTTGATATTGTTTACAGAGAAGGTTCTAGAATGAAACATGTCAACATAGCTGAGTTGTCTAATAATTGGCTTCAAGTTAAGCATTTGAAGGATTCTGAAATCCAAAAAAATAATGTTGGACATTCAAAATGAAGTATTGTCGGAGGATGTAAGAAAGACTTACGAAATTAGGTCAGGTATTCTTTATCGTAAGGTGCGAGGGAATGGTAGAAATTGATATCTGCTTATGGTACCCCGAGCGTTCAGATGGTCGGTAGTTAATAATACTCACGAATCAATCATACATCTGGGTTGGAGTAAAACTCTTGAAAAGATTTATGAACATTATTGGTTCGAAGGCATGTCTAAGTTTGTACGAAAGTTGTCGAGAAGTCGAAAATTGCATTACTTGTAAAATTTCTAAGACAAATTCAGGTCGGGTTTAGGTTGAGCTTCACGCAATTCCCAAAAATATTCCTTGGCATACTGTACATATTGATGTCTCTGGAAAGCTTAGTTGTAAAAACGATGTTAAAGAATATGTCTTCGTCTTAATAGATGCCTTCACTAAATTTGTTTTGCTCTATCACTCGTTAAACGTCGACAGCAATAGCAGTATTCGAGTTCTCGAGTCCAGCGTGGCATTGTTTGGTGCCCCCGTTCGTGTGGTGGCTGATCAAGGCAGATGTTTTGCTAGCAAAGAATTTGCTACCTATTGTGAGGATCGTAATATTTAGTTGCATCTCATAGCCACAGGAGGTAGTCGGGCTAATGGACAGGTCAAGAGAGTAATGTCTACCTTAAAGGACATGCTAACAGCGGTAGAGTCGAGTAGGAATCGATCATGGCAAGACACATTGGATGAGGTGCAGTTGCCTATGAACTCAATCATAAATCGTGTTACCAAAGCCAGTCCATTAGAATTGATGATCGGTTAAGTAGCAAGACCTTTAGAATTAATGACAGTTACTAATGAGGATGATATTGCGGAAATCGATCTTAGTGCGATAAGGGAACAAGCAGTGCAGAATATTAGCTGCTTCGTACGATAAGTCTCGGCTTGATACAAATAAAGCCGCAGTAAAACATTTTGATGTGGGTGACTGTGTTCTCATAGAAAATGAGGAGATTAATCAAACTAAGCTGAATCCTGGATCATGATAGATATCTTTTAAAATACACGACAGGGTTAGGAAAATACCAGTTCATGAAGTTCCAGTCGAATTGGATGTATGTCAGGAAACAAATGTTAATGATGATTAATGATGTTGTAAACGATAATGAATGAAGTTGTAAATGATAATCAATGAACGTGGCTGCGTATTAGAATTGTAATTAGTTATAAATTAAGGTACTTTTTGTTTGTAGCCTAAGCCGTTGGTGCGTGTGTCGTCGTTAACGTCGGAGCGAATAACGAGATGAGTCGTTGGTGCGACTCAGTGCTTTTGTAATCTCTATCCTCATTTTCGTTGGTGCGAAAATGAGATGAGTCGTTGAAGCGACGCAGTGTTTTGTAATCTTTATCCTCATTTTCGTTGGTGCGAAAATGAGATGAGTCGTTGAAGCGACGCAGTGCTTTTATAATCTCTATCCTCATTTTCGTTGGTGCGAAAGTGAGATGAGTCGTTGAAGCGACGCAGTGTTTTGTAATCTTTATCCTCATTTTCGTTGGTGCGAAAATGAGATGAGTCGTTGAAGCGACGCAGTGCTTTTGTAATCTCTGTCATTATTTTCGTTGGTGCGAAAATGAGATGAGTCGTTGATGCGACGCAGTACTTTTGTAATCTCTCTTATTATTTTCGCTGGTGCGAAAACGAGATGAGTGGTTAATGTGTCGAAAATAGTAATGTTTGATGTGATCTAGTGATGAATATTTGTGATTGTGAATAACGAGTTAGTGAGAAAGAAACAATAGTTTCTGTGGTTTATTGATTATTAGAATAGAGATAGTAAACAGTACACGTATTTTTCTTGGTTTTAAAACGAGGTCCTTTGGTTTACTTCGTAGTCAGAATAGCCGAACAAAAATGCTGTCCTGTGATTTATTCTTGCAGTTAACACACACGTGGACGTGTGAGCCGTCAGCGATGGCCGTGTCGGAGAATCAATTCCAATCACCGAACGCAAGCGTGACGTCATTGAAAACAACACGACCGAGTCATGCTTGGACGCGGCCGTAGAGCGAACCGGCATTCTACAACCGGAGTTCGTAGCGAGCGGACGTGTCTGTTCGTTTGTGCTAGTGCTTGAGACATATCCACTATGTCTGAACCTGGTAAAAATACGTGCCCACTGAGCTCCGTCTTTCGACCGACGCCGATATATATATATATATATATATATATATATATATATATATATATATATATATATATATATATATATATATATATATATATATATATATATATATATATATATATATATATATATATACCAAAGAATAATTTGCAATATTATTGATATTATTACTTATGATGGCCTCATTGAGGACCCCAAAGTATAAGTGTCTAACCATTTTTCTTTAGTTTTTCTCTTTATTATTTTAGTGTACCTTACGTATTTATTTATATTTTTATTTAAATGATAACATAAAATCTAGTAAAAAAAC
The DNA here is from genome assembly GCA_037178615.1 of Dione vanillae. Taxonomy (NCBI): domain Eukaryota; kingdom Metazoa; phylum Arthropoda; class Insecta; order Lepidoptera; family Nymphalidae; genus Dione; species Dione vanillae. The sequence continues at coordinate 57,829 of JAZFAU010000536.1, forward strand.
AAATAAATGTTATATTTTTAATTAGTAAGATATACATTTTCTTCCACTTATATTTTAGACATAAATTGTAATTGCTCACATAATGTTAATAAATTTAAATAGTAAATATACAATATACATTCCGTTACCTTTACATAAATACTTGATAACTGCTTTAAAATATAGAAAGATGACTCAGAATATGTTAAATGTTATTCTTCTTATTGTAGATATTATACAGGCTATTTTTACCATTATGTTGGCAAATGTGTGCATCTTGATATTTTATAACGTACCATATGCACGTTATCATCATTTTTAATTTTGAAATTTAATAACGCCTGTTTAGTTCATCTTTATTTATATGATAAGTTTAACTTTTGGAATTGAATGACGTAATATGTTCAGTAAGTATAAACTATTGAACTATTATTGTGGCTTTAATATTAAGTGGAAGGCCACATTTTGAAAATTCTTGGCTGTTATGTTTCAGCTTCACACTCTATATTGATGAAATAAAAATATTTTGATAAAAAAAAATCTGTACCATGAAATGTTTATAATGTTGGAATTTTATAACGCCTGTTTGTTTAATTTTAATTTATATGACAAGATTTAACTTTTGTAATTGAATGACGTAATATGTTCAGTAATTACAAACTATTGAGTTATTGTAGTATATGGTTTTAATATCGCTTGTGACTGCAGTGACTGCAGTGGAAGGCCATATTTTGATAATTTTTCTTTCTTTTCTTTGATAATTTTTCTTCTATATTAAGGATGAAATAAAACATATTTTGATAAAAAAATGTATGTATCATGAAATGGAAATGTTATATAGATAATGAAAGATTATAAAATATAAAACGTTCGTTAGTATATATCTTTTTATATTTTGATTTGTTTAGTTTTGATTGTAAACTACGATTGTTCCTTAAAAAATGTAAATCGGTAAGAAAAATGTTCTAAAAATACTGAAAAATTGACCCAACTGACTGCACTGAAATACTACCTTCCTGCAGGAATCAATATTGTATGTAATTATTATTTTTGCATGTAAAGATTATACTTCACAAAACTAGCCGTACAAAATTATAATTGTACTTGTAATACCTGAAAATAAATATTTTGAACAACTAATTAAATAATTGTTTAACAATGACGATTCTATGATGAAGTAACATTTTTATTCATTCAATTCATTTTGCATTAAACATTTGCAGGGTGAAACAAGAAGAACCTAGTGTTAAACACTATTTTCAACCATCCTCCGTATTCGGAACATATAACATATATAATTTTATACAGTAGATTGTACGTACAACCATCACAATCATGACAAGTTGTCCTGCAGCGACATGATAACCATAATTTTTAAGTTCAAAAATATGTTTAAATGCCTACTTTATAATGCCTATGTACATAAACGTAAATACGTTTTGGTATTTAATTCTGCTCCATGCAATAATGAGTTTCGGTAGCGCAATAGCTGTATTTAAACGTTAGTCTGCAACACATCGTAATTAGGTAGGTGTTTATGTGATTATTATTAAATAACAAATACTGTAATAATATAATATAATTTTATCAAAGATTTAAATTTTGAAACTACGGTTGATGCCTTATTTGTATTGTGTATATTGGTTGTGGAAATATTAACATTATTCGTATTAAACATATGAATATTTTTTTTATTTGTGCCTTTTATTTAAATAAAAATGATATAAAGTATATTTAAAAGTTCAAAGAAATATTGCCTGTTTAAAAGAATTTCCATAACAGAATAACCTATTGACTGCTATTATAATTAATTATATAAAGGCGATCTTATATTTTAAGATTCTATTCGACCTTCAATCATAGAAAAAGTACAAAGATGTAATTATGCTTATAATGTTGCATAAAAAAGGAAAGCTGCTTTGATATTTTGTCTTAGCTCGGATTATGTTTCTTAGAAGATGCTTAAAAAGATAAGAAAAATGTTTGATTTTAAAATGATCACTTAAGCTTCACAAAGCCTGAGGAGAATTTTTTTTAAAACTTTGAAAACAAACTTCCTTTGACAGTAAGAGAAACTTAGAAATTGTAAAAATAAGTGATTTTCATTTCTCTGAACTTTAACTTTTGACCGTAGCTTCAATCACTTTTTTTATAGTACTAAAGGAATTTGACTATAATTTTAGATATTTATTAAGACTAAATTATAGTTGTCTAAACCATAACGACCACAATAAAGTAATGAAGGTATAAGATATAAAAACATCTTTTATTCAGTATGGTTCGTAATTTCCATCATCAATATATGATAATTATAACAAATCAGGTCAACAAGCATAATAATAATATAAGCCTTTATTCAGACACAGTGAGTATACGAATAAGAATTAATTAACTATGTGAAGTCTGTGACACCGACACCGACCTGGTCTGTGTGCCTAAGTTTGGCCAAGGCCTCCTCCATTTCTTTCCATTCCCTCCTGTTTTGCGCTATTCTTATCCATATTTTCTCTGCTACAAGTTTAATTTCGTCTGCCCACCTTCGAAGCTGTCTACCTCTTTTTCTTTTCCTATTTCTTAGGTACCAATACAGAATGCTTTTATTCCATTTTTCGCAGCCTCTAATTATATAGCCCGTCCATTTCCACTTAAGTTTCATTATTCTTGTTGTAACGTCTTCAATCTTAGTCCTTCTTCTTATGATTTCGTTTCTTATTCTGTCAGACTTCCTTATACTTAACATGCTTCGCTCCATTGCTGTCTGGCAGGTTTTAAGCTTATTGATTTATGCCTTAGTTAGCGCCCAAGTTTGGCAGCCATAAGTTAATACTGGAAGTATACATGTGTTGTATAACCTCATTTTGACGCTTGTCTTAGTTTCTGTGTTCTTCATTATTTCCTTGAGCCCCCGGTAATATTTCCATGCTTTACCTATCCTTGTGTCGATTTCTTTTGACATTATGTCTGTTGTTGATATTTGCTGACCCAAGTATATAAGCATCGTGTTTGCCACAAACAAATTCCTTTCCTTGCAAAGTTCCAAAATGAGCTTTCCAGCCTCATTCACTCTTCTGTCACCATATTGACCTAACACACCTTCGTAACCACTTCTCGCGGTTCCGACCCATCCATTCATGTCTCCACATAATATTAATTTTTCATTTCCTCTAACACTGCCTAGAACATCCCTGACACTCTCCCAAAATCCCTCAAGTTCACTCAATGAAGCTGAGGATACCGGCGCATATGCCACCAACAAGAATATTCTTGTTATCCCCAGCTTGAAGCGAACCCAAAGCAGTCTAGGGTTGATCGCCTCGTACTCTACCATTGCACTAACCAATCGAGAGGACAATAATACACCTACACCTTGACACCCGCGTTCGCTCTCTGGAACGCCGGCCCAGAGAGCGACGCGGCTGCCCGGCAAATCGGTTGCATCATTGCCCTTTCGCTTGGTCTCAGTCATACAAATGACATCCAAATCTCGCTCATCCATCACATCTAATAGTTCATTCATCTTCTGGTCCATCCCTCCTCTTACATTCCACGCAGCTATTTGTAGCTCCGTCCTCCACTTCCCGCCGTTCCGGACATGGCGTGCTGGGTGGCGGTCCCCAACGCCGCATTTGTCTCCACTTTTCACACCAGCGGGGACGCACTGGTGCGCGTCGCCTCGGGGGGACGCCCTAGCAGTGTGCTCCCTTATGGTGCTCGTGGCTGATGGACTGTTGCAGCCCTAGGTAGGGCTGGCAGGGGTCGCTACGTGCAAGCCTTCCATCTTCGATCTTCATGAGATGCAAATATATTAAAAAATCTTTATTTTCTAACTAAATGAACTGTTTTATTTTATCTAGAAACATCTCCCGCGTGTTACTAAGTACACAACAAAGTCCTTGTGATACGGCGTTCTTCATTTTTGCTATATACTATCTAAACAAAAAATCTAATAGTTAATCTGTATAATAATTTTTTTTTTTAGTTTCACGCTTTATCCCGCACATGGCAGGGTAGGCAGAGGGAACTGCAGGGACCGTGGGAACCTAGTGTTAAGACACTCCGTTGCTTAGTCCCTGCTTTCTCCGTCCCCGCTTTCAGCCTTTTTCGAGGCACTGCGTGTTGAGTGGCGGAACTCAACGCCGCGCTTTGCCTAGTTTGCCAGAGCGAAGAAAATGGAAATAGAAAAATCCATCTTCTCCGACTGGTGATCGAACCCAGAAACCGTCGCGTTACAGGCACACGTTGCGCCTCTGCGCCACGACGGTCCTCCGTCGGAATTTTTCTTCTTTCTTAATATTAATATTTTCTGTAACAGACAATTTGATTTATCACTCATTTTTTGCATGATAAATCAAGCAGAGGAAACGTAGTATGAAAAATATCCATTCTCCACTTCTTCAGTGAATATGTAAAAAAAAAATGTTTTAAAAAGCGTGACGTGACAACAGACACAAGCGGAAACGTTGACTTGGATTATTTTCAATAAAAAGAATTGTATTAATTAAGTAATAAAAATTGTTTTCAAAATTTAGATATTATTATTATTATTTAATTTGGCACTGTTGCTGTTCCGCCGATTATTAAATAGCTATTAAATTTGTCTACTAGATAATTTATCGGAAACATAGATGGTGAAACTGAAAAAAAATATAGCATCTTTTATCAAGTAGCTGGTAAATAGTATTACCAGCTAACTATTTGCAACTTTATCCGTAACAGGTAAAACTGGCCCTGATTAATTAATCATATAAACTTTAAATTATTATTAAATTTTAAGTGTATACCGTTGGATTTTGTTAATTAAAAACGGGAAAAGGGTATACATCATTAATAAAAGTTAGAAAGCTAATAAAGTTAAAATAATAAATCAGGAAAATGGCGCAAAGGCCTTAGTTGGCACGCATTAACGTTATTCTATAAAATATAAACTATAGATGCTATTAGCGAAACGTGATCGTAAGTAATATTTTTATAAAGATCACCGTTGTGAATAGACCTGACCTTTGTTAAGTCGGTCCGCATACTTATGAATTGTATATCAAATGTATTTTGTCGGTCACTGGAGTTCTTGCTCACTAGAAAAACTCATATTTTTGTTGTCTAAAATATGATACATGTATAGAAATATCCTTAAGTTAGGTATTCTGTTTCTAGAGTAGTGACGCCTTAATGTCAAAAAATTTTGGTCTTCACTTTTCGCTTGAATTTGCGACACAGAGAAAAGAAAATAACCAAAGCGGTGGTCAAACCTATTCACAGCTATACGCTACTTTATGGCTTTACGGCGATATCCGTTATTATATTGACACACTGAAAGACCCTGTAGGATTCATAATGAAGCACACTACTGACTAGTTGCTGGGGGTACTATTTAAATTTATTAGTTAAAAGTTATAAACTTTGCTATTTAGTTTTGGCCACGGATTTAACGTAACCTACAGTATCGCCCCGACAGTTTAATTTGAATCTCTATTTGATGTTATACGAGATGAAAACAGTCAAATCCATAAAATTTACTAGAAAGCTGTTGGCATATTCGTTTGTATTAAAAGTTAGTATATTAAGTTAGTTTTAATATAGCTAATATTTGAATTTAAGCTATTACCCACTGATGGACATCTGAATCTCCCACAATGACCCCCTCAAAGATTGTCTAGGTCTCCTTGTTTGAAAATGGTTTATATATATATATATATATATATATATATATATATATATATATATATATATATATATATATATATATATATATATATATATATATATATATATATATATATATATATATATATATATATATATATATATATATATATATATATATATATATATATATATATATATATATATATATATATATATATATATATATATATATATATATATATATATATATATATATATATATATATATATATATATATATATATATATATATATATATATATATATATATATATATATATATATATATATATATATATATATACTCACTTGAAAAAATTAATAGAAATAACTAATTGTTTTTATTAACATTATCTCGAATTCGGGAACTAATATGAAAACCAGTGTTTTACCTATAAGGTTCTACTCTGCCTATCATAAGATAAAAAAGGAAGCTTAGATAAGAAATTACATAAGTACCCAACTGTCAAAGACTTTTTTACTGAATACGTACATTAACCAAGACCACTGCACCGCCGCATGGAGTCATGCCAAGTTTTTATGTATTCGTCAAACGTACACTTCAATGAAAGATGATTATTCCCTCAGTGCAATACCACTACTAACCAGTTTTGTGCTAGCTTATTGTCTGCTCGTTCTACGATATGAAGTGTGAACATTTTTCGCTTAAATAACTTACAACTAAGCTCGCAGTCTCAAAGAGAACCAGGATGATGATGAATGGCTTTTTTTTCTTTTAATCACGTTCTTTTATCTTCACTGGATATGTTCAGAATGTATACTACGGATAGTAATATAATTATATTGGTTGGGACTGTATATATTTTTACATACTTTTAGTCGGTTATTAGTTTCTAAGTGTTAATGTTCATAAAAGTTAGTAAAAAGTTATGTAAAAGTTAAGAATTCAAAAAAGGTGTCTAAATGTCCCAGAAGTTATAGAATTCCTGAATTTAAGGAATCTGTAATACGTATATTATGTAAAGTTTTTACTCAAGAATTTTTCATCATTTTAACATTAAAGTTTAAACTGTCAACATTGTCAACTGTACTGACATACTCGTATTTCAACTTGTGTTGGATTTCATATGAGAAAAATTGGCAAGAGTATCTAAGTTTTATTACATGTATACCAAGTTTCCTAAAATTTACAATACTATAACTCAATATTATTACACTTACTAATTACACGTGATTAGTATAATAAGCGTACATATAAATAAAACCCACTGACCACAGACTGGGCACGTGTTGTAGGCGCCCGGTCACGTCATACTATTTCCGCAAATGTTTTATATTGTAAAAATACAGATCAGAAGTTGAGACCATTTTATAAAATGCTTGTAAAATTGAGAAGTTATTTAGTTATATAATTTTTAAACTTTATTATTGTTAAACTGATAAATATCATGTATATGTAATTGTACAGTTAAGAATCAATGTTGTCGAAAATCTCCAACATAACTAATCAAGACAAGACACTGGAAAGAACTACAAAGCCACGGCAAACCAAAATCAAAGGTTATTATAAAAAAGCTGTAGTAAAATAATTAAAATGTAAATTCTGCGGAAGCGAAAAAAAATGCAAATCTTTCTACTCATATATAAATGTTAATGTTAAAAAAGTAAATGTATTAGTGACTATGTCTTTTTCTATATATTTATTCATCATTTTTACCCACATCCTAGTCTATTCTAGTCGAGTTTTTGTAACCTCTTTGTAATGTTAGCAGTAAAACAGATTTTATTGCTACAGAGATGCCAACAGATGTCTTAAATTGCAATAACAGGCAGACGTGCGACATTTTCTATGTTTAATAGCTGAAACGCACGACTTCTAAAAGATTTTATATAGAAGAAGCACATCAATTCGTTTGATATTTTTCTTGTTAAGTAACATTATAAACGAATTTATGTCGAGGACCGCAGTGGCTCAGAGGTGCAGCATCTGCCTATAAGTGTAATGATTTGTGGGTTCAATTCCGACTCGGGGAGGATTCTTCATTTACATTTTCTTCGCTCTGGCAAAAGCAGCGTTGAGTTCTGCCACTCGACACGTGATGCCTGGAACAGCGGAAGGCGAAGAACGGAGTGTCTCAACACTGGTTTTCCACGATTCCTGTGGTTCCTTCTGCCTCTGCTATGCGCGGAATAAAACATGAGGATAAAAAACGCAACAAAATGTTGTCGACAATAAAGTGTGATTGCGAAGCTTGTTAACAACACGAAATTGAGAGTATATCGACTACACCAAACAGTGATCACGATTAAAGCTCGCTTATTATTTATGTAAAACGTATATAGTAAGTGAATATTGTCATAGAATAGACAAATATTATTTATTCGTTACAATCTTAACAGCAAGACTAGGATTTATTTATTTAAGTTTCCCTTATTATCACTGTATTATCAGAGTAGGAATTTTTTTATGTAAATGACAATAGCGTAGCAATAACTAGCAATTTTTGTGTTAATTAGATATATAGACTTTTTTTAACGCTGGGAAAATGCTTTTACGCAGACCATCTATATGCAGGAAAAGTATATCCCAGAAACGGATGGTACTGTGGGACTCATCAGAATCGACACTACCCACTAAAACCCAGCGGAAGCCTTCTCCACAAATAAGAGACACTGCAGGATCGCTTGCACATGCCACTACAGTGCCTCAGTGGAAGGCCCACCTATTGTAGGCCACCATCCATCGCCATCAGGCATCCTCAGGATTTCCTAAGTTATTCGCAGCTTCGATGACTTACAGGAGGAGCAATATCTTCTGTAATAGTTTCTCTAGGGTGAGGGGGGTTGATGATGCGCAAATCGCCTTCTCCTAACACCTGGTCTACGGCTGCGGAGCGGATCTGCGTTTGCACTTAGCTCGCGTGCCCGTTCTGCGGCCTCTTTCAGTGCTGTAACTGATTCCCAGAAGGAAACCGCTACCGTCGCTAGCCCTGAGCAGCTAGCGCAGATCTTCCTTCCATCTCCGGATCAGGGCTTCGCCCGCTCTCCTCCTGATCCGCGTGATAACCTCATTCGATGGTTGCTCACCTCGGTCACCTCATACTTCATCTGAGCCCGCACCTCCACTTCTTGGTCCTGGACGCGCAGAGTAGCCCCACGAGGTGGACCCTTGCGAGGGCCATGGAAAAAGAAGGCCTCAGTTTTAGGCATGGAAACCCTCAGACTTAGCGCTTTGACGCAATTGACAACAAGGCGATTGCCGGTTTCAGCTAAGCGTACCGCGTCCTAGTAAGATCGCCCCCGGGCCGTGACGAGAGTGTCATCTGCATAGTAGATGATACCTAACCCAGGAAGAAGACGACACCGCAATAGCCAATCATCGCCGATGTTCCACAGTAACGGACCCAACACAGACTCCTGTGGAACCCCACAACCGACACTTCGTCGACCGATCTGGCCATTACTACCAATCCAAATTACCACTCTGTCTTGAAGGTAGTCATCTAACAGCCGCCGGAGATGAGAGGCATCCTATGGTATCGGAGAGCCTCCATTATCGTCTCAAATGGCATTATGTAAATGACAATAGCCTAGCAATAACTAGCAATTTTTGTGTTAGATATATAGACACTGTATCAACCTTAAATAAAATGTGTTATTATGTAAACATATAATTTCTACATAAAATGAATAAAAATAACAAATGATAATAAAATTAAAGTATGATAAATTTAAATTAATCTAGTTTATATAGATGTTTAGTGTTCATGAATATCATTGTATATAAATAAATAAAAGTTCAAGATATATAACAAAATAATAATTGTATAAGGCCATCTTACAACAGTAGAATAACTTCTGGCTAATCGATATCCAATCGGGAGAATGTGTTATTTCCTAGCGTATAAGAAAATATAACATTGATTTCCGTCACTCAAAACACAACAATCTAAATTAAGGAGATAAGTAGAGACCGGAGTGCCTTAATACTTAGTTATTTACCCATTATAGATAAAGGACCTAAAAGTCACATATGCTAACATCTCAAAAGTAAGGCTTATTCGTGTGACCTCTATTTGACTTTATAACCGATAAAAATTTTGCAACAACTTTAATTGATACAACTGTCCAAATAGAGTGCAAAAATGATAAATAAAACCATAGAATTATATAATATGTTTCTAGGTTTTTTATTATTTTGGTTTATGTACTTACCTACCTGTGATGAAATTTTAGGTCGAATAACGCGTAAACTTTGCTGTTTGGCTAAAAATATATGTATATATGATATACAGCTTTGTTATGGTAACAAAATGACTCGTAACTTTAATCTATTTTATTTCATTAACTACTGTGGACTTGATAAAAACTTGGTAAAAGAATTATTTTAATTTCCTCGTTCTATGAGAGTATTATTATTAAATAAATATTTTTTGTAAAAAAAATCGTATTGTGTGTAAATTGAATGAAATAAAAGAAGAACCAAGCTACAGTAAGTAAGCTAAGCACAGTCTTGCTTAGTGTTATTTTACAAAACAAAATTTCTCGCATAATAGCTTTGAATTTGCAACATTTCAGATAGACTTACGTTAAAATAATTTAACAAGATTGCCCGCTCTGGAAAACCTTTTCTGTTTGAATTTTTAAGGATAAACAATATTTATACAAACCATAACTGAACGTCTCGAAAGTTTCTACAAAACAAAATAAGTCTGAACTTTTAATTTCCTTTTAAAATAAATAAAAAGATTTTTTGCGTACAAAATAAAGTTAAATAGAAAAATTTGGCCTGTTAACTCTTTAGAATGATTGCTAGAAATTTAACCACTCCAGATCCCCTGTAAAGTATTTTAAAGAGTATAATAATACACTGGGTGAAGCAAAAGAAACATGTAGGGACGGCAGCAGCGTTCTCTCTGAGTACCGGGCTCAAGAGTGAAGCAATATATGTATAATATAGAATATTGCTTTTTTCGCTTTCGATTTCAATTCGTTTATCGATTTTCACAATCGATTACGATTCGTCCATCGATCTTTTCGTACTACTTCTACTTCTAGAAGGAATAGATTTTTAAGGCGTGATATTTTATTACTTTAACACAACATAAAATACTCGTAACTGAGCATTTATAAGAAAGTTTATCAAATAATATGCATAGCGTTTGTTTGTATATAATGTAATTCAATTCCAAATACCATGGTATAACAATAACTTAATTAGTTTGATTTAATTTTTCATATTCGTTTTTAATCCAAAATAACGACATAACGTACTATATATGGCCTGTATTTTGCAAATCGAGAAGCTTAGCACGTTATAGGTAGATAATGAAACTAATAACTCTTTATTAAAGTATACGTTAAGGACATCTGGTAATTTAGGAGTTACAATGTATGGTGGTTAATTATGTATTTTGATATTGTTATATTTTAATGATATTTCTTTTTCTTGTTATATATATTTTTTATTATCTTGCGTTATTTTCAAACGCTTAGTTACAATCAATTATGCTTTACGTAAATACAATATTTTCATTCAATTTTAAGTTATCTGTTTTTTAGAATTCTATACATTTTATCTACAGATTTCTATGGAGAAAATTTAAAAAAATTATGTCAAGAACATCACTAATATCACTACAAATTACCTGTATAAAGTACAACATATGTATATAATAAAAAAAATTAAACAAGCTCCACATATACTATAACAACAAATTATATTTAAATAAATAGCTATTCCTAGATTACCTGCTCTAGAAGTATGAGAAATACAGTTAATAACGGAGCTTATTATTCGCATTTACTGATGGATCATTCGCGGTACTTGACTAGCCTTGTTTGTTTCAGACTATAATAATTACATATCTTGACATATATACACCATACTTTAATACCATGAAAATAAACATGTATATAAGGAAAAAGACTGGCCTTATTGTAATAGATAAAATTAGTTATATATATATATATATATATATATATATATATATATATATATATATATATATATATATATATATATATATATATATATATATATATATATATATATATATATATATATATATATATATATATATATATATATATATATATATATATATATATATATATATATATATATATATATATATATATATATATATATATATATATATATATATATATATATATTACATTTACAAGTAAAGAACAAAGAAAATCTTAATATATTTTTTAACGTTTTATTACACAATTTATATAGCCAAAAAGGCACAGCTGTCGTTATGTAGATAAACATCGTAAAATTAATTATACAGATACGAACAAAGAGCAAAAACACGTTCCGTTAAGCTTATACGTTAAGCGAGTACGAGTTGACGAGTTAGCCTAATAGTAAAGATGTGATTTACTTATACATGTTAGATAGTTATAGCTAAAAAGTTCAGGATAGTAAATAAATAGTCTAAATAAAAATCCTGAACTTTTTCAGATCTTTTAATGAAAAAAATTCCACCCTGATTCATGATTTTTGCATAACTTTAGTCTCTAATTGCTCTATATATGACAATGTATGTTCGTACATTAAACTTTCATAGAAATGGCAGCTTCAATATTTTGATATAACATTTTTTTCACTGTTGTGTTATAAACGTGGTTGTTATACTGACAAAAATATTTAATATACCTTTATTTCACTTTTACTCCTTGCGGAATCGACACTATGTCATATCCAGACGATGTCCCTGCACCAAATGGCTTCCTCAAGAAATGCCATGATATCTAGTCTCTGAGAGACTCTAACGAACAAAGCGGGACGATGCATAAGAAAGGAGTTTTATTATTAGAATAAAGCGATATATTGAATCCAATCATTATTACTAAATAAAATATGTGACTACATTTCGGCGTAAGTTGTAAATAAGAAAAAAATATGATGTAGATATGTCTAGATAGTATATATACGATATAGAGATCTATCGATTATATATATATGATAATATATATATATATATATCAATTATATATATATATATAATATATATATAATATATATAGATATATATATATCTATATATATAGATATAGATCATATATACATATAAATATATATATATATATATATATATATAGATATCTATATATATATATATATATATATTTATATATATACTATCTAATACTATAATATATCATATTATATATATATATTATATATAATATATTATATATTATATATACGCATATATATCGATATATATCTATATATATATTCTATATATAATGTATATATATATATATAATATAATTATATATATATAAAGATTTATATATAATATATAAGACTATAGATATATTTATATATTATATATATATAATATATATATATATATTATATAGAATATATTATATCCATATCTACCTCCAGTAATTTTAACCAGGTAGATGTACAGAGGCACACATACGAAAACAAATTGAATCATCAATTGTGAAATCCACGAGCATCGTGGAAAGCTGAGTTACTCCAAACCCACTATTAGCTCTAGCTTACATTATCTTTGGATGAACTGTAACAGCAAGTAAATATATAATATTCAAGAATAAATTGTAGTAAATACTTATTTTTATTTTATTTTATATGTATTAAAATATTTGTTATCTCAAAAATGTAGTTCTTATTCAAACTTTATAATTTAAGCTTAAATTTGCCGGTGTTACAATGTATTTTTTTAAAGTAATAATATGTTGAGTATATAAGAAACATATTCGTGTTTAGTATTTAAAACTGCCGAGAGCGATTGTACTGAAACAGCTCAAGTCAAATTAATTCTGATAATAGTAACGAACCCATTCGTTACGAACATACAAACATTAAACAGGACTAGTGGGTTCCCTGCGCATAAGTGCTTCATTTTAATTTAACATTTTTTAAAAATGGGAAAATTAGAATTTTTTTTTTAAAAGATATTTCCTGATGTTACATACATAAGCAAATTCTCTTATCAATAAAAAAAAACAGGTGTGCTGGTGATGACTTTTTATACATCTACACATTTCAAGATATATAGAATAAAACTGTACTTGTCACAGAAACAGTTACAAACACAAAATATTCAGGCGTAGTAGGGGACCAAAGATTCCATATACGTAACTCATACAAATTAAAAATAAACTTCTAGAAAAGTCCAATCTGATTCTAGTTTTTATCTGCCAATAAAAATGAAAGCCGGATAATAATAAAAACACATAACTAGAATATATTAAACAGTTGCTTTTATTATCGATGTCCGATTTCCACTCGAGGAAGATAGATTTTTCTATTTCTATTGTTTTTCGCTCTGGCAATTTTGTCACTGTTTTTGATGTTTTAATATGTATGGAGCTATAATCTGTATCTTATATATGTAGGCGCTGTCACTGCGCTGCAGTTTTTTCAACTTAAGCAGTGTTAACGTTTTTTCTTTTAAAGTTAATGCCTTTGTATGCTGCAAATAAATAAATAAATAATTCAACACGCAATGCCACGAAAAATGCGAAAAGCAGGGACGAAGTGACGAAGTGTCTTAGCGCTAGGTTCCTATGGTTCCTGCGATTCCCTCTGCCTTTCCTGCTATGTGCGGGATAAAACGTGAAGCTGTAAAAAAATATTTTAAATTATATTTAAAATCGAAAAGAAAATAGTGTATGAAGGGATTGTGTTCATAAAATAGTTTTATTTCTAAGTGGATATCATGACAGAGTTAATAAACCGACCTTCGTCAAACCCTTTTATCTGCTACGTCGAAGTGTGTGTGTCTACGTGAAGTGGACATTTTTCTTTAATGTTAAAAAGAACATTGATATCGGAAATAAATCAAACTTTAATATGAACATGTTAGATATAAATAAAAATGCTTACACCTGTGGATTGCATTAAACGTTTAAAGATTTTTACTTTGTCTTGTTATTTGTTACATTAATATATAATACAATAAAATAAGTAATTTTTAATGGCTTTTGTTAATATCTTTTTTGTAAAAGTCAAAATTTTTTTTGTTTAAGTATATACTAAGAATATTTATTCAAAATTCAATCATGACAAATTTCCTCTGCTTTCATATTCATCAGCGTTACTTCTAAGTTCTAATAAAAAAATTAATTTGTAAAGAAGTACAGAATGTGGACGATAAATAAGCAAACGTTAATTTGTACAAAGTGCGTAAAATAAAAATTCAATCGCGGTGATGCTTAAACACGGATCGGAGATGGTATTGGGGTTTCTATAAAATCAATACTCGACAAGCAAATGTTGACGTTTTTGTAATTTATTTTTATTAATAGTAATTAGTCTTTTTTGTAAGCAAAGCTGTCGTGTTCATTGTTTCTTCAGTATGGTATATACTGTACTATAAATGTTGAATATGTTATAGTATTGGCTTAAAAAAAACTCTAAATAATCATAAATCTCTTAAATAAATTCAAGTGTAATAAAATAAAGTGTAAGAAAAGCTTCTTTATCCTTTTATGTGAATATCTCAACTAAATCTAACTAAATCTATATAATTTATATTTTGTTATCACGAACAGTGACCGTAATTTCAGAGTTCTTTGAATGTAATACTGGAAAAGTTGTAGGTCTCGGAAAAGTGAAAATTAAATCAAGCTCCAGCGAGGAAATTCTCTGCAACGAAAACTGTCGTAATTTGCTACAAAATTTTACAAGTCATGTTAGTGTCTGTTTACATAAAATGATAGAAATATTTAGGACTACGGGTTTGAATGTTTGATATTAGAACATATTTATATCTTTCAGACTTTATAACTGTTAAGATATCAAGGCCAAGCGTCCTCAAGGACCACAAAGTAAGTGTATATAAGCGATTTTTTACTTCAGTTTTTGACTTACCTATTTATTTGTAACTTTTCTTATTTGATATATATAAGATTGGTTTATAATTACTATTATATCCGTTTATAGTTACTAACTAATGAAATGTAATATGTTTTTAATATCGATTGCAATTGAGACTATAAGTACCTCACTCTATATTAAGGAGAAAATAATTTATATTAGAAATTGGTAATTTGGTAAAGATAGAGAATGAAAGATAGATTAAACATCTCTTCTTTTGTATTTTGTTTGTTTTAAATCATAGAATATATCCCCATCATCCATCAAAGGCCGAAGGTAAATCGATTAGAAAAATGTTCTGAAAACACATATGGCGTTAATCCAAATGACTGCTCTGAAATATTCCTTTCCTGCGGGGATCTATTTCGTAATTCGAGTGCGAAATGTACTTTGTATTTTATTTGACAACACTAGCTATAGCAACGTAAGTAAATATATAATCTGTACCTGTAGAACTTATTAGAAATGTAAGTATACTTCACAAATAATTAAACATACTAATAATTAAAGTCGTAGATTTAATAATATTTTTTTATTCTTTCAAGTTGAGAGAACCCAGTGTTAAGAGCTCTCAGCTTTCCACTGTATTCGAAACACAACGTCTGGCGTGGAGTTTGAAACCTTGCTTCATTTGATTGATTGGGATAATGAAAATAATTATATTAAATTATTTTCAGAAGATATTGTACGCACAAGCGTTGCGGACAAAAGCCAAATGACGGATTCAATTTTTTTAAATATTAAAAAAAAATCATAATTAAGATATTTATTTGTATTAAAATATATTAAATTGTTGTCCATCGAGCAAATCTCATTTATTTTTAATGTATATATTTTATACAAGCTTATTGCTTTAAAGTAGCGATGATAGCTTGCTGAGCTTTTGATAAACAGAGTGAAAAATTAATGAACTCAAATATAGTGCCAATTTATTTTTTAACGGCTTTACGGTTTGTTTTTAAGGAATATTCTGCATTTATTAGGATGAAAAATAATAATAATATTGTCTGACCTCTGTGAAATAAAAAAGATACTAATGGAGTACGGTCAGCAGATTTTTTTTTGTTATTGGCTTCTTTATGTATAACTGCTATTCTTTTTACAGGTCAGTAAATTAAGTGTAACTAAAGACTTTAAAACCTGTATTTTTTTATTTCTGATATCCGGGTTAAATTATATTTTTTAAAACAATATAAATGGTTAATAGAAGAAAACTGCTTAGCATTCTATGGATTCACCGTGCGGGTGCCGGGCCCATCGCGTTGTAGGAAGAGGAGCTCCGATCAGCGCTTGGGACTTGCGACCCAAGTGTAGGTTTAAAGGGGCCCCTTTAAAATGCATTAACGCTCACCTTCACTGTCCGAGCTACTCCCACTACCTAACCAAATTTTGAATGATTCTACCAAAGCCGCCTTCGAAGTGCGTTCTAGAAATGAATTTATAATAGTTCTAGATAGGCCGAGATCTTTGAGTAAACTATAGAGAGATTTCGCTGTTATACCTCTCGCTCCTACTTCAACCGCAAATAAGCTAACTCTAAACCTATTCCTGGTCAGTTCGTTTGTAAGATCAAAGTATTTATTAAGTTTTAGATGGTGACTTTTTGGGATATTTGTTTCCCACGGAACTGTAAGTTCTACCAGTACTATGCGTTTTAGGCTTCGAGAATAGAGAAAAATATCCGGTCTGGATGACGAAACACAAATATCCTCAGGGATTCTATACTGTTTCTCATACGTGTCCATCATAAGTGTCCAATCGGGAGCTGGATCTAATATAGAGAAAGGTTTTTGTGTGGGTTTTTTATAAAAACCTTCTTTCACAAACTCTATTGAGCGTTTGCTGGTTGTTATATTTCTCTGTGCTCTTGCTACAGATAGACTAACGGCTTCACGTATGATTTCTAGTACTTTATCGTGGCGCCGCGAGTATTGACCACTATCCAAGAGTACCCTACACCCTACCAGCATATGTTTAGCTGTCCCTACTGCCTCTTTACAGATGTAGCAAGATTTATCGGTAGCTTTACCCCATCTTACTAAGTTACTTTGATCTGGAAGAGTCATTTGGAACGCATTTAGATAGAATTTTAATAGTGCTGGAGACCAGTCGTGAATTAGGGTGCGCCATTTTAAAGCTAAAGGGATACAGAATTCTCCTATAGTTAGCCACTCGTTTTGCATTTCTAAACCCAATGCGTGCACCTTATATTTGTCGTTCTCGTCTTGCCGAATAAAAGATTTTATTATGTCTATGTCTTGAACTTTCCTCTTTGATCCTAACCCTACTTTACTAGACTGTGCTCCTATCATAAATTGCTTATGGAATTGAAGTCTTGACTCGAGCTCTGGGACACTACTGTCTTTTGGGAGTGAGATAACAATCTCATCCCGTGATTTTCCCAGAATGTGTGTTTTGGAGACTCTTAGATGTTTATAGAGCTCCGATGGTTTCTTTAATCTCAACCCGAAACTATTTTTATCTCTAAATAAGGTTGAGGTGTCCGCCGAATGCGCTAGACCAAGCCAGAACTTCAGTATCTTTGTGACACTTGCATCTAACTTTGTTAAGAGGGTCTTATTGAAATCATACACGAGGAAAGGCCAATTCAGACGTGATGTTAGAAAATTGTCGTAAATCCAAACTTTCTTGACATTACTTATAGGTTGATGATCTACCTTCTCAAGATCCGTCAAAAAGCTGTCGACAAGTACATCTAAAGATGGAGTGCGGCCTTTGTAGTCTATTTTCTTGCCGAGAAATTTAAAAGGTGCCGCTTCGGAAACTATAGCAATGCTTTTACCGCCAATTTTAAGTCCCGGATCGTATGAGGTATATTTAGTGTTTCGCCTTCCCAGACATAAACAGTGACACTTACTAGGTTTTGTCCTCATTCCTTTCGTCCACGCACAAAAATCGTCTACTTCATCCAATAGCAGCTGGCATTGCTTTGGATTCCTAGTCAGTATCGCAAGATCGTCCGCGAAAGCAAGGATGGATTCTGTGTACTTATTGTTGAACTTAAACCGATAACCCCATTTTTTCTCTTGTTTAATTAGATTATCTATTAAAATATTTATTACGATATTAAATATTATTGGGGATAAACAACAACCCTGAAAAAGACCTACTTTATAGCCTAAAGGTTTTGAATGGCCGTCTTTAGAGGTTATAACGAATTTTAATTTGGAATAGTATGACGCGATTATGTTGCTTATTATCGTAGGAAAATTGTACCATTTTAACGCAAACATCAATAGATCGTGTTGTACTGACCCGAACGCGTTTTCTAAATCTATCCAACACACTGTAATTTGCCTCTCACACATTCTGGCGTCTTTTAAACTTTCAGTTAACAAACTATTATGCTCCAGGCATCCAGAAACTCCAGGTAGAAACCCTTTCTGGTAATTCGGCCTGAAGTACCTATTGCTAATCATAAAATGGGTCATTTTCGTTTGAAGTAATGAGAAAAAGATTTTAGATAGAGTATTCGTAAGAGCAATCGGCCTAGTATCTTTTGGATCTGTTACCCGGTCTTTTTTAGGAATGAGGACAAATACCGCTTCTCCAAACGACGTAGGTATTTGCTTTCTTGACCAGATTTTACCATATAAGTTGTGGAGGTATTTACGAACAGATGAACATTTTTTGTATACTATATAGGGGATACCATCAGGACCTGGAGCTGATTTAGATGGTTTCTTTTTGATTTGTTTATTTATTTCCTCTAAAGTTGGTGGGTCACTTTGAAATTCAGTGTGAGGAATCTCAGGTCGTTGTTTATTTGGCTCCTTATATAGTCTTTCTATATTAGCTACTTCGTACGTGCTTCTATAATGTTCATAAGTTGCCTCATCGGTCAAGGAAAGCTTACCTCTATCTTCTTTAAAAATGTTTTTTGAGTACTCAAAAGGATTTTTATCAAAAGCTACCTCGTGTTTAGCCCGATCGAAATTGTTACGTTGTTCCGCGATCTGTTTCGATATACCTTGAATTAATTTCAAGGTTGACCGTAGCGCCCTAGACAATTGGTGACTAAGATAATTATCGCCTATCGCTTTGGCCGCACGAAGATTCTTTTTTAGCTCTCTTTTTTTCCTCCTCATTTTCGACTTAAACGCGTTTTCTTTTTACGAGCGTAATGATTTGGAGACGGATATATTTCGTTGAAATAGTCATAAATAGTTTTTTGGAAAGATTCTACTTGCGTGTCTAACTCCTGTTTCGAGCCCGGATGCTCTAACAGGACCGCTAATCGTTCGTCGTGAGCTTTCCATGTCGATTGCTTTATATTGGGAATGCTAAGACGTGTCCGGGTGGAAATGGACTCCTGATACTCTTCACTCAATGGCTCACCATGGGACATATGAGGGTCAACTCTATCCGCAGTGATAGTCGAAGAGCTTACCGACGACTGTCGTGCTTCAACACCATCATGTGTTTTAAGATGTTTAATATACCAGGCTCTTCTCTTGTAATTTTTCCCGCACGTGGGGCATTTCAAGTCCGTATTCGCGCCGCTTTCGTTGTTTGCTTCAACCGGTGGACAGTTCTTCCGCCCCCCCTCTCGGACTGTCCCAGGGGTATTTTTCTTATAAGGACTTTTAGCTTTAAAATTTTCCTGGGCTTGGCTTGCTAGGCCATTGCCCGCGGCTGTCTTTCCAACAGTCAGCTGTCTTCCCAGCTGCCAGCTGTCTTTCCAGCAGTCAACTGTCTTTCCAGCGTCATCCCGTCTCTCCGGGCTGTCACTTTAAATGAGAAGAAAACTGCTTAGCATTCTATGGATTCACCGTGCGGGTGCCGGGCCCATCGCGTTGTAGGAAGAGGAGCTCCGATCAGCGCTTGGGACTTGCGACCCAAGTGTAGGTTTAAAGGGGCCCCTTTAAAATGCATTAACGCTCACCTTCACTGTCCGAGCTCCTCCCACTACCTAACCAAATTCTAAACGATTCTACCAAAGCCGCCTTTGAAGTGCGTTCTAGAAATGAATTTATAATAGTTCTAGATAGGCCGAGATCTTTGAGTAAACTATAGAGAGATTTCGCTGTTATACCTCTCGCTCCTACTTCAACCGCAAATAAGCTAACTCTAAACCTATTCCTGGTCAGTTCGTTTGTAAGATCAAAGTATTTATTAAGTTTTAGTTTTATTAATATTTATTTAACTTATTACAATATATGTATGTTATTATCTCATCTTTACAATATTATTTCTACGAATTTGGTTTTGGCAAAAAAGAGAAATGAGAATTAAAGAAAAAACATATACGAAATACTGCAAATATGACTCTGTAGTTTATTATTTTTTTGCCTTAATTATTATTGTTGTTAATGGTATTAACCCTATAAGCGTAGACTTTGGGTGGGGTTGAGAAATAGAGAGATAAAGAGAGTTGGTCCAAAAAGTAGTGAACAATACATTGCTGCTTGAGAGGAGTCGTCGATGGCAAGGGCATCGCCTCCGTGATTCCGACGGCGCCTTCTCGACATGTAGCCACAATTGTTTTATTAAATATTTTATACAACTTAAGCTTGTGACGTGTCGCTAAACTTACGTGTCCTGTAGCAATATTTTTAAAATAAATATATATTTTATCATTTTACTATTACTATTTTTATGATAACTCATAAAATGAATGAAACAATATAGTGGTCAATAACTAGGATACTTATTATATTTTTACTAATCTCTTCTTTTTAATATAAGGCATCAGGTTAATCTTTTCGATGTAACCCACTGTACTACGTTTATAAAAAGGAGAAAAGAATGAAATATGTTCTAACAGATTTATTTTCTGAAAATTCCCATTAAGTTTATTATTCAAGAAAAAATTTTATTGGCAAAAAATTTACTAATGGCTTTATTTGCCTGATACTTGTAGGGCAAAACTTCGTGAAAATCGTAGTAGATTAATTAAGAAACAATATTAATAACAATGAATATTAACAATTTTCTATTTTTAACAAGTATACATATATAACAAAGCGTAAGGCGGTGCTTAATAGAATATGAATAAATAAATTAAGTACTTGCAAACATTTATATGTTAGATGGATATTATTCTTGTTATAACGATGTACATATATTATGAATGTATATGGTTGTAAAGATCATATCTCAATGAAACCATCCCATTTATTACTTGCCCCTGTGCGAAAAGCAGGGCACTTTTATGCGCAAAGTGTGAGGCATAAGTGCAAAGGAGGACATGTAAACATTCGGATATATAGGATATTTTAGAGACTTAAGAACACTTTTAATAAACGTAAAACATAGCTACCTATGTAGCCTTTACGGTAGCAAATAAATATTACGATAAATAATATTATTATTCACACGGACGAAGCCGCGGGCATAATAAAGTAATTTTATTGTATAAAAAATATTTAAGACTAATAAGCCTTCTTTAAAATTGTCTGTGTTATATAATTGACTTCATTTCAATTTATACAAATATTAAAATGCTTTTTTTAATTCATATTGTGACTATGTACGTCTGTTCAGTTAGATAAAGTTTTCTTTTTTTTTTCTATCTTCACGGGATGTGGGATCCCCACACATAGCAGGGTAGGCAGAGGTAGGAACCGTGGGAAGGTAACTCGGTTAACCACTTTTTCGAGATACTGCGTATTGAGTGGCGGAACTCAACGCCGCACTTTGCCTAGTTACCAGAGCAAAGAAAATGGAAATAGAAAAATCCATCGTCTTGGAGAACTAGGATTTTTCTATTTCTACTATGTTATATTTATCTCCGAACCTACAAGCTGTCGCGTTCACAGGCTGCGCGCCTGCGCCACTACAGTACTTTTTCACTCCAAGTAAACCAATATTGAATACGAAATTGAATATGAAAATACTCGATAGAATGTCTTAAATTTAAATATTTTATTTATAGCGTACAATTTTTTTTTTGACACACTCTACCAGCAGGATATGATACTCTGTTGTCTGTTGAATGACAAAACATATTGAGTGCGTATTTTAAGATGTTGAATCTGAAAACGAACTTACACAATTTTTTTGAGTAACAATTTAGAAATCCTTGGAAAAATACTCGCTTAGCTATACCTGTGACATCACTCATAACGAAAATTATACTGGTCGCCATAAGTATTGTACAATTTTAGGAAGTTAAATCTTTTAACCAAATAAAACATAATGAATAATAATATTATTTTAAAAATAAAAAAGGAATCGTACATTCGCTGGAACGTTGAATATTGGAGCATACGAGAGTGTATATCGAGTTGGTTGCTTACATAAAACAAGTCGAATATGTTCTTCATACATTTATGTTTGCCAAGTAATGTTAAGAAAAAAGTTATTTAGTCACTTATATTAAAGAAATATGAATTCATTTTATTTTATCCACCTACCACCGCCTACGCCTCAATTGTAGCACGTTAATGTAACAAAAATAATTCCTAAAATCAAATTACCTTTCAATTGTCGATTGTATACATCAAAGTTTGAAAACAAATACTGTTTAGATTTTTCAACAAAAGCACCCTACTTGATAGAAATAAAGTAATCTGTGGAATCCTTAATACAGACTCGAATACACCAAAAGAGACTCATTATCCTGGATTCGTGTACAAAATTGTTTCGATACATACCAGCCTCTGTCAGCTGAGCAACTTTTGTTGGCCATATTTTTGGTTGAGAAGAAACAACTTAACGTTCCATGGTTTCACCGTGCGGGTGCCAGGCCCATAGTGTTATAGGCAGAGGAAGCTCGAGCAGCGCCTTGGGATTGCGACAAGTGTAGGTTAAAAGGGCCCCTTTAAAATGCATTAACGCTCCACTCACACGGGTCCGAGCTACTCCTCACGACATAACCAAATTGAATGATTATACCAAAGCCGCCTTCGAAGGGGTTCTAGAAAGGATTTGTGATAGTTCTAGCAGGCCGAGATCGTTTAATAAACTATAGGAGATTTCGCTGTTATACCTCTCGCTCCTACTTCAACCGAATAAAGCTAGGCTCTAAACCTTTCCTGGTTCAGGTTCGTTGTAAGAGCTCGAAATACTTATGAGTTTAAGGTGGTGGACCTTTCGGGATATTTGTTTCCCACGGAACTGTAAGTTCGAACAGTACTTACGCGTTTTAGGCTCGAGACTATAGAAAAATATTCCGTCGGATGACCGAAAAACACAAAAATATCCTCATGGATTTTATACTGTTTCTCATTACGTGTCCATCACAAGTGTCAATCAGGAGCTGGATCTAATATGGAGAAAAGGATTTTGTATAGGTTTTTTATGAGAACCTTCTTTCACAAAACTCTATTTTCGTTTGCTGGGTGTTATGTTTCTATGTCTCTTGCTACTGAAAAAACTAACGTGATCCAGTTGATTTCCCGTATTTGTCATGGCGCCGCGAGTAATTACCACTATCCAAGAGTACCCTACACCCCACCAGCCATATGTTTAGCTGTTACCACTGCCTCTTACAGATTTGTAGCAAGATTTAGCAGGTGCTTTACCCCATCTCACTAAATACTTTGATCTGGAAGAGTCATTTGGAAGCATTTAGTAGAATTTTAAAGTGCTGGAGACCAGTCGTGGAATTAGGGTACGCCATTTTTAAAGCTAAAGGGATTACCGAATTCTCCTATAGTTAGCACTCATTTTGCATTTCTAAGCCATTGCGTTGACCTTATACTTATCGTTTTCGTCTTGCCGAATTAAAAGGATTTTATTATGTCTATGTCTTGACTTCCTCTTTGATCCTAACCCTACTTTACTAAATTGGGCTATATCATAATGCTATGGAATTAAGTCCTTGACTAGAGCTCTGGGAAACTTCGTCTCTTAGGAAGGAGATAACAATCTCATCCCGTGATGTTCCCAGGAATATGTGTTTTGGCGACTCTTAGATGTTTATAGGAGCTCCGATGGTTTACTTTAATCTCAACTGCAAAATTATTATTGTCTCTAATAAGGTTGAGGTGTCGCCGAATGCGCTAGCCCAAGCCAAAAGCTCAGCATCTTTATGACGCTGCATCTAACTTTTTCGGGAGGGTTTTATTTAAAATCATATACGAGGAAAGGCCAATCGGACGTGATGTAGAAAATTGTCGTAAATCCAAGCTTTCTTGACATTTACTTATAGGTTGATTGCGTCTCATTTTTCAAGTCCGTCATAAAGCTGCGGAATAGTACATCTAAGAAGATGGAGTAGTTCCAGCCTTTGTAATCTATTTTCTACCGAGGAAAAAAGGTGCCGCCTCTGGAAACTACAGCAATGCTTCACGGCAATTTCTAGTCCCGGATCGTAGGAGGTATATTTGTGTCTCGTTTTCCCAGACAAGACAGTGACACTTAAATAAGTTTTGTCCTCATTCCCTTTTGTCCACGTGCAAAAATTCGTCTACTCACAATAAGCAGCTTTTTGGCATTGCTTGGATTTCTAGGGAGTACGCAAGATCGTCCGCAAAGCAAGAATAGATCCGTGTACTTGTTATTGAATGAAACCGATAAACCCATTTTTTCTCGTTGTTTAATTAGAATATCTAGTAAAATATTAATAAGATATTAAATACTATTTGGAGTTAAACACCAACCTGAAAAAGACACATTATAGCCTAAGGTTTTGATAGAGGCCGTCTTTTGAGGTAATAAACGGAATTTAATTTTGATAGTATGACGCGATTATGTTGCTACTTATGTAGGACAATTATACCATTTTAGAGCGAACATCAACAGATCGTGTTTATGATCCAAAAGCGTTTCTAAATCTATCCAACATACAGTAACTTGTTCTCCCACACGTTTGGCGTCTTTTAAGCTAAGCAGTTAACAATATAGGCTCCAGGCATCCAGAAATTACGGGTAGAAAACCTTCTGGTAATCGGCTAAAGTACCTATTGTAATCATGAAAGAGTCATTTTCGTCGGACGTATGAGAAAAAGATTTTAGATAAAGTATTGGTGAGAGCAATCGGTTAGTTCCTTTGGATCTGTTACCGGTCTTTTTTGGGAATGAGGACAAAAATGCCTTCTCCAAAAGACGTCGGTAATTTGCTTCCTGACCAGATTTTATTGCATATAGTTTATGGAGGTATTACGAACTGATGAACAATTTTTGTACAATATATAGGCGGATACCATATAGGACCTGGTGCTGATTTAGATGGTTCTTTTTATCTGTTTAATTTTATATCCTCTAAAGTTGGTGGGCACCTTGAAGTCATGTGAGGAATCTAAGGTCGTTGTTTATTTGGCTCCTTATACTCGTATAGTCTTTCTATATTAGGCACTTCGTATGGCTTCTATAATGTCATAAGTGCCCATTGGTCAAAGAGAATGGACTACCCTTTAAAAATGTTGTTAGAGTACTCAAAGGATTTTTATCCCCCCCCCCCCCCCCGACAAGCAACCTCGTTTTTAGCGTCGAAATTATTATGATTTCTGCGATCTGGTAACGATATTCCCTAATTAATTTCAGGGGTGACCGAAGCGCCCTAGACATTTGATGATCAGATGATTATCGCCTAAAGCTTTGGCCGCACGAAGATTTTTTTCAGTTCTCTTTTTTGCCTCCTCATTTCGACTTAAACGCGTTTTCTTTGTTTTTATGAGCGTAATAATTTGGAGGTGAAAGTTTCTACTTGACAAATCTAAATACTGTTTCGAGCCCCGTGCTCTAACAGGACGATAATTGAATCTCGTGGACCTTTTTCCATGTCGATTGTTTTTATTAGGAAGGCTAAGACGTGTCCGGGGTGACTATGACTCCTGATATTTTTCACTAATGGCTCACCATGGACATATGAGGGGAGTCAACTCTATCCGCAGTGATAGGCGAAGAGCTTACCGACGACTGTCGGGCTTCAAAACCATCAGTGTTGTTAGATGTGTATTATAACAGGCTTC
This sequence comes from Dione vanillae, assembly GCA_037178615.1. Taxonomy (NCBI): domain Eukaryota; kingdom Metazoa; phylum Arthropoda; class Insecta; order Lepidoptera; family Nymphalidae; genus Dione; species Dione vanillae. Next base: position 84,205 of record JAZFAU010000536.1, read on the forward strand.
TTCTTTGTCAAGGGAAATTAAATCGACATAATCTAATACAATGTATTTACTATAGCGATTCTACCTTTCTAAGTTTTACTGAATATATTAACAAAACACGAGATACTTTTTAAACAATAAATCATCAATGTAAGATAATAATTGCGCCCATATTATACTATATGGAAGATGATTTGTAAGTATTATGTGATCTCTTTTACAAATTCACCACCAAAAGTCTTTAACATATAGTTTATTCCAAGAAAGAAATTATACTAGAGTATAAATATGGTCTCTGTCTGTATATATGCCTCTTCTGCCTTTAAAGCGATAAAAAACTTTGGAACAACTTTAATTTGCACGCTTGATCAATTATTTTTTTTTTGAGTGAAAATGAATAATAAAACCAAAGAATTTATTAATTTGTTTCTAAGTAGTTCTACAAATAAATTCTGGTGTAAGAAAATTATTTCCTTTGGGACTAGTAAAAATTGTTAAATCTTTATAAATTATATTATTGTTAACTACGGTTTAGACATGTCCATTTCAGTACGATAGTTTTGATTTGACCAATATTATAACCTGTTTTTTAATTAATTTACTTTTTTGTACTCTGATAAAACTTTGGGCTGACAATGCGAAAAATCTTTGTTTAGACTGTCCATTGCTGATTTATGTTCACTTAGGTCGCCCTAAATATGTTGGCAAAGTTTGGTACGTGTGAATATTACTAAATCAAGGGCAACAAAATAAGTTTTAATTTAAATATAAATACAATACAAAAGGTCCGGCTTGCGTTTATGGAAACGCTGCATATTTAATCCACCTTTAAATTAAAATTGACAACACTCTCTAACTATTAACTGAATATTTTTACTTTATCTTATAATCCTAGAAACTAGAATTGTGTAAAATGACGTATCAAAGATAGCATAAAATTCCTGTCTACATATGAATTACTTTTGTTTTGACTCCATGCTTTTTAGGCGCCACATTGCCGCCAGTCTGGCAGTGCAAGTATTTTGACGTATTATCTGGTAATAATATACAACGGGTTTTAATATTACGATAATTGTATTAAGCTTTTCTGTACCTACAAAAACTATATGCTGTTAAGTGAAACAAACTTAGATTTACTTTAGTTTTAAATATTGCATGATTTTTAAGGAGTGTATTCACACCATGGAAAAGAGTTACTTAGAGAATTTTGATGGGGGCTGAAAAATATTATTGAGTATAGGAACCGAACGAAGGTGACAACTTAATCTATCTTTTCGTTTTCAAAGTTGAGTAAAAAATATAAGAGGTGAATATATATCCATGTGTTCCATCACGCCCAATACGATTTGTGGTAGTTGACATTGGAGAAACTCAATTTTAAACCAGCGTATAAAATGGGGAATGTAGCCGGACTAAAACCAGCCTTGGATTTCATCAACGCGCTAAGCCAATTAGGCAAAAAACTTGTTAGGAAGTAAAAAAATTTTGTTTTTTTTTTTGCTTTTCATTTATTTCGTCTAGCTAAAGATATTCCTTCGATGATATTTTAGATCGATTAATTCTTTAATCGATACGACAAGTATACATAAAGTGCCATCTGCAATAGGAAGCGTGATTGGACTTTATGACGTTTTGCCTTGGTTAGCACTTAAACATTGGCGTGTATCAATATAGGGAGAGAATTAGACAGAGAGAGAGAGAAAAAGATGAGAAAAGATAGTCTGAGAAGTAGCAAACAATACATGACTGCTGCGAAAGAGACGTCAGTGGCAAGGGCATCCTTCTTTTCCATTCATCCCTACGTGACTCGAACCCGCCTTGCGGGCGTCGAGTGGGCTAGCTTATAACTCTGGACCGTGTAATCTTCATTCACTTGAAATCGTTGTCAATTAATGTAAAGAACAATTCATCACGTAGAATAACTACTAAATACAGGAATGCTAATCCAATTTCTTAAAAAAAAAACATTATATATATCGACGTTAATTCAGTTTACTTCGATAGAAAAGGAATATTTATTTATTCAATTTGAACCCGCGAAAGAAACTCCGATTAAAGACGCCACAAACGTTACTGTAGAATAAAACATGTTTGTGTTAGATATTTGTGGCTCGCTTTGTAGACACTAAGTTCTCTCGGGAATATTAATAGCCACTTGAAGAACTTGGTCTATATCAGCTATACAATTACAATTGCTTCAGTGACAAAAGTTATGCCTCGATAAAATATAGCTGATACTTATTCTGAGCGAAATCTAAATAAGATACTAGTGAATACTAGAGGTAAACCAAAATATGTACATTTATATTTGTCCCAATATATTAAGGCTAACAATTTATTAAAAAAGCTGCTCAAAATTCTACAAAAGGCTTAATAGTACAACTAAACTAATTGTGCAAAAGCATGTATAAATTGAAAAAAATTATATTACTTTTTATTTAAAATATATCCTTACAAACAAAAACAAATTTAATAACAAGTCGACGACCACGACGACGTTTCAGTATGCAAGTTCGGAGTTCGTGAATGTGCAGTATCTTTGATTGAATGTGGTAATGAAGCAAAGTCAATAACTAAATTCATTTCCCGTGTATTTAATTTTTATTAATTTGGTGACAAATAGTTGAATTATGTTGATATAAATAAAAGTTAATTTGAAAATGTAAAACCCTTTTTTTGATAAAGTAAAAAAAAAACAAAAAGGACGTATTATTAATAAATTTATATTAAGAACATTATTTACTAGGCCTTCGCGCCGAGACTTCTAGGATACGACTTCGAGGAAATCTCTTCACGAGAACACGAGCGGTATTAGATTGTACATATTAGTATCAATTCTAAAGGGCTGGCGAAGTGTCATTGTGGCATTCATGCAGCCACGACGTTTTGAGTTTGATTCATACTTATGTAGGTATAGACTATAAATGGTATGTTAATTTTAACAAGCATACATATACAACAAGGAAAAGGGCGCGGTGTATATTCATAGAATAAATAAATCAAGTATAGACATACAAACGTACTCTATATTAGATCTTAACAAATGTAACTCAATTTTGGAGAGTAAATAGGATGTGTTATATGTAGGAGGGTGTATGATTGCAAAGGCATATTTAATGAAAACATCTCATCATTATGGTGACGTTGTGCTGAAACGTGAGTGCTTTTACGGGCCAAAATTATGACATAGAAGAGCAAGGAGGCCATGTACAGATTTGATCTGTAGAATAGTTAAGCGGACCTTAAGTACACTTATAATAGATGTAGATGTAGACTGTTATAGCTTTCTTAGTTTTATGTCAATATGCAAAAATATATACAAATGTTGAAATGTTTTATATTCAAACTGTGGTACGTTTATTTAGTACGTGCTGCTTCGGTTGGATAAGGCCACATTATAAGCGTATTGCACCAGGAACTAACAATACCAAATTGGTATTTACTGCAAGGAAACAAAATATCAATTTTGAATATGAATCTAAGGAGGGTAGCCACAATATCGATAGACTCAGTTAAATGTAAATGTTTTATTTACAGTGTAGAGTATGTTTTGGGACAGAGGAGGATAGGGAAAAAGTAGGCTCGATATTTTGTTGACAAACAAAAAAGTAGTAACTCGTGTTTTAAGATCTTGAAAATGACACCTAACTAACATATTTATTTCAGTCACAATTCAAACGGCTCGAATTTGTACAAGTTAAGGAGTACAGGCTAGTATGTGACATAATTTGTAAGAAAATATAACTGAGATTAATATTAATATATGTCACATTCAGTACTCGAAAGAACTCTGCTTTAAGTTACTTCAAGATTTCTAATACATGATGAATACACCGTTACCGTCTTTCTAGAATAAATAGATACTAAATACAAAAAGTTTTAAACGACAAACATAATAAGTTAGGTTTTATATCAAACTAGTACATCTGAGATTACCGCATTTAAATAACGTGTTCCATTTTATACGTTAGCTAGATATTTAAAAATGTAGTATTGTAAAAATAGCGTTATTATTAAAAAACATTGAGGTACTGGTAAGTTATAACATATGTACGTAGTTCTGGGTAGGTCAGTAAAAAAAAAAAGAAGTTTTACAAAGTGCCTATGAATAATTTTTCTAGTTTACTAAGATTAATAAAAATGTATCAAGTGGTATAAAACGCTTAGAAAGTACAGGACTTGCCAATATTGAAAAAGAATTAGAGTAATAAGCGCTTGTTTCACTAGACGCAAATGATAAAAAGAACGTGAAGATTAAAACAAAACATTATTTATTAAACTAGATTAAATCTTTTATTATGAACTATGAGAGTATAGATAAAAAAAAAAAATATACCTCTGTAATTTTTAATATTGTATGAAAATGATATATATATATGAGAAATTTCCGAATTTCACGCACGTGTACACCTTGCAACTTTCTCGCTTATCTTATATAAGTGAACATTCGAATATCGCTTGAGGCAATAATATCGGGTTGTTGTAATATATTTTGTTATAGTATTATGTTATGCGAACTCTGGTCCACTAATATTAACAAGTTATATTATATCATAGGTGAATTATGAGATAAAACATCTGTGGACACGCAAAAATTTTTAGTAGTTTTTATTATGGACTAAGACTAAATTTAAAATGTCCTTGCTTAACCTTTGATAAATGATGGTTGATGAAATTATTTGTCTCAAAAAATTGGTTTAGGGAGAATTTAATTTCGTCTTTAAAATAAAGATTATGAGCTTAAAACAAGAAACTAGTGTTAAAATTATTGGAACCTTCTCTATGAGCAAAGTAATCATTTCGGAGGACCAACGATCGTCCGTGTGATGACATGGGGTAAAACATTTAAAGGACTTCATTACAACGTCACTCAATGAACTGTCTGATATATAATAGCGTTATTATTGAAAAATAAATGAGGGGTACTTAGGAATGACTGAATTAAAAAAACATATTGACAAGAGCCATTTATTTTTTATTTATATCTGAAGCATGCGTACAAAGCAAAAGGCGGGTCAGGCAATCACAGAATTTAACAGTTAAAAGGTTATGAAACGTAACTGTTATTTTATATGAACATATGCGTTATTCTGTTATCTTAAAATTATTCTTTTTTTTCTTATAATTCTGGTAGTAGAAAGGGAGGTGTATGTAAAATAAAAAATTATGGAGAGAGTATTGTGAGAGATATGTATTTTAAGGTAATTTTGATACAGAAATATAGAGAACGCTGATTAATTTCTTTTTTCCTAAAGTTCTATAAAATCCTCTCGATCCTACTTCAACTAAAACCAAACAAATTTATGATTACAGTATAAGGTTCTTTTTGGTCATTCTTTACGAAACCCTTAAGTGATACAAATTTATAATGATAATAATATTAATCCGCGTTCTTTGTCTTCAGCTCTTGTATTGAAAATGTATAATATTAGTGATTTGTTCCTTAAGCACATTACCGGTAAAACCAGTGCAGATATTTCTACAAAAGTTTCAAAATGAAATTCAATAATACAATGCTAATTAAAATCCCATAGGCTTAACTATAATAAATTATTGCAGCTGTAAATTGTTTTTTTATTCCTTCTAAGTATCTGTCATCTATTTTAAATTCCTAATGAATAACTGGTCGAGGCACCTATATAGAAACCCTTAACGAAAGTATTAGCTAATTTTAAGAACTTAGAAGTTCCAATATAAATATTTAAAGGGAAATAACCAAATAAAGACGTGCAATATGTACGTTTAATTAAAATACCGTTAAAAATTATAATCAATATAAAATGAGGAAAAATATCGATTGACGTAATTTTGAGCTGCTTTATAATTATTTCGACTTCGGTCGAGGGGAGGGAGGAATGTTTTGTAGAGGATTTGTTCATATTACAATTAAATGTGCTGCTAATTTAAATGTAAGGCTTACTCAGAACGGCATTATATATATATATAATTCGATATATTATATTATCTATATATATATATATATAATATATATATATATATAGATATATATTATAGATCTATATATATATATATATAGTATATATTTATATAATATATATATAGAGATTATATATATATATATATATATATATATATATATATATATATATATATAATATATATTAGATCTATATATATAATACTATATATATAGATTATCATATATATGTATATTAGATATATATTATATATATATCGATCTTATATTATAGAATAATATATCTATTCAGATTAGTGGACAATTACAGAGAAACCAATCAAGTAGGTAACTTACCACAATGGAATAACGACTCATTGTCGCCTCGGCCCACTGTTTCGAGGCTTACCCTCGAAGTTAACTACCGTAGCAGCGCTACGCTGCCGTAGAGTAACAGGACCCGTAGCAGCTAGATTGATTCTAATCCAATTAAACTTCGGTAGGATTTATCGAAGGATTGCCTGATAGTAAGCATTTTTGAATGTGCTTACTAGTTTTTTAATTGTAGACACAATTAAATCTATGACATGTGATTACGAAAATTTTTAAATTCGATTTCGAAAAATTGGTAAATTCGATTAAGATTACAATGAATCTATAAAAGCAAAAAAAATTTCTGCCAATGGAATGATAGATATCATAAATATTTTACAGACGTCCTAAAGTCCTAAAATGTGAATAGGTTAACACAAATTCTAATTTAGTTTATTTAAAATATATCCAACTACTACGGGAACTAAAAAGTTGATAAATTGATGGCAAAATTTTCATTGCAATTACCAATTTCATTGCAATTTCACAAAGTTCCCATTGAATTCCCCAACGTTATCTATATAATAGGTTCGGCCAATTTAGACTACAGCTAATGTCTTGCTTAAACTTGATATAATATGTACCAAATATTATAACAGTCGTCCACTAGCTAACAAAATCGATCAAGTAAAAAATGGCGATGTTTATAGTTTGCTGCTAATTACACATTAATTCTCACGAGTATTTATGGTACTTTAAAGTAATTTAAAAAGATTAATTAAATTTAAATATTTTTTAACAATAATTTAATTAAAAGGTTCTTTTGATATCAGTAAATTAAATAGGGGGTAGTGTTAGGGAAATTCTCCGTCAAGACAGCTCAAATATATTTAACGTAAATTTAACAAGCTATATAAGATTTTCATATATAGTTTAGCTAAATAAATGTAAAATATGTTTTTAAAACCGTTGGTATAATAATATTGAACTTCTATCATGCAAATGCGTTCCTGCATAACAATGTCTGTATTTAAATACATAAGTGCTAACACAAATCGCATATTTACATCCTAGACATGTTTACATATAAACTACTTTGAATATTGTGAGGTTTTATAAATTTTAGTTGAAATGCTTTATAAAGATTAGTGGGAAAACCGTTATATTTTGAAAATCTTTTGAGTTGATATAGTATGACCTGTTCTTATATAATATTGTCATAAAAAGAAAGGAAATAAGAAAAGGAATGACAGCATGCCAAATTAAATAATTGTCATTAAATCTTTGTCTTAAACAATAAACTGTACACACATTCATGAGATAACCTTATAAAAATTAACGTAAAAATTAAGAGAACGGAGAAAGAACGGTTGTCTCGGACATCAATTACACTAGTAAAGTACAACTGAAAAAAAATATATTGTGTTTTTCGCCATATTAAAAATTTGAATATTCAACAGTTTCTTTAGAATTAATTTTTAATTCACACGAGGGTAGAAAAACGATCTATTGCAGACAGCTTATATAATACATACTTTATTTAAATCTCGAGTTTAAAATTTATAAACTTGAACTTAACACTTTAAATCAAAATGAGTAAAATTTTGATTTAAAAGGTGTTGTTGAATTTAGAAGTTCGGCTTTATCATGATCTCAACTTTGTCAAGGGGCTATAAATTTTATCGGTGGGTCTGTATCAGGATTGTTCCTTTGGTTTTTTTTATC
>JAZFAU010000537.1:0-66836 GCA_037178615.1 Dione vanillae
TTCATTAAGTATTAAACTACGACGATGTTACTGCTGGGACCTAATTGCCTTAAATACTAAATGTTGGACGACAGAAGTTGTACCGACGATGGTCAAATGTGAGCTTTGTTTGTATAGAAGTAGAATACTATTTTGCTCCTTCTTTAAGAGGCTAGGAAAAAGTCTATAGTTTGTAAAATGGCTACTTCAACGGTATTACAGATCATTTACATATATGTTTTGCTTGATAGGTACATAAATATGTGTATGTCCGAATATAATATCCGATTAGGTATTATTGCATCTGTACCATTATATTAAGGTGGGTGTTTATTACATGTGTAATAAATAATTAGTTATTTTATTTTCAGCTGAAAGCTAAGCAGTAATTGCTTATATTTAACATCGTCTTTACTTAGATTCCGTTGTTTCTGAACTCTAGCTGAAGTTTCCATCATATTTTTCTTAACATTGTTTTATATTCATCGTAATTAATTATTGTAATGTGTATGATGTATGTACGTACATACGTACGTAAGTATACATAAACATGTATGTAATGCATTATTGTAATGAAAATGTATAATATTCAAGTACATAATTCAAAGTGTTCAGCTGTAATTAAAATGCAATTAAATAGCGTAGCGAGTTAAGTCAATGCAGCGTGCGATAGCAAGAGTGCGATACGGAAGCTGAACAAATACATGCTTTTACTCTTAAAGACATATTAACAATGCTAAATTGAAAGATAATTTATATATAGATATTTACGAAATCATTAAAATAAATAGTTGTGAGCGAGATTTTACTCTACCATTAAAAAATATTTTATTATTTCCGAAATTGTTAATGCTTTGTTTTTTGTTTTTTTTACACATTAATTTACAAAATATTTATTTAGCTCCACTATAATACTTAAAATATGAAGGGCAGAAATTTCTCTTCCCATAGAAAAATACTCCTTTCACTTAGAAGGGTTTTTAAAACTTTACCATTGAAAAGTGTGAAATAAATAAAAGTTTTAAATAAATTTGCATCCAAACTTGTACCATTTTATTTTATTTTTTCTCATAGAAAATAAAGGTTTCTTAACTTCATAATAACTGCAAATGTGAGCTTTCGGGTATAGCCAGTGCTTTGATAGAAGATAAATGTTTCTTGCTATAATAAAATTGGTTAGTTAGTGAACACTAACACTGCCACTGAGCCACAAATCTCAATTAAAACGATAACACTATTTTGGCGTATTATTTATCATACACTTTTATACAAAATCCAATAAGTAGTTCAAAAATAGCTATTATAAAATATTTTAACAATATTTATTAAAATTTAAATGAATATTTACTGTTAGTGAGGCTCTATATAATTTTCAGTTTGTAGGTTCGTATTTGAATCAATTTTAGTACATGAAAAATCATTAATGTACCTAATTAATGTAATTTATAGCTAGAAGTCAGTCAGCATAATACGTAGAATAATTCTGCATGTATGATTTATTTGGGAACTGTAATAACTTTTTCGGATATGAATATAATATTTAATATAAACCTATACACACTTTACTACAAATTTGATGATTATTTGCCCAACTGTAAGTAATACAGTTAATTTTCAAGATCAACATCTTTTCGCGCCTTACCTTTTATCTTTTAGTACGCGTCCATGGTTCAATTGAACCCAATAGCCCAGTTTGTACCTACATCACTACAGTAAACGCTCGGACGGCAAATTAAATCGTACTCAAAACAAAACAGATTTACGCTTACGGTTTTTATTTTTGGCTTATTAGTTGAAACGGTTGTTGGTCCTTACATGTTTGTACGTGTAAGTTATAGCTATACTGTGTTGGAAATTGATCAGCAACTGTAAAATATCTAATTAGCAAAAGAAATATCCTACTGTGATAGAATAAAAAGATTTTATTGTACCTGTCTAATAAATAAAATTTTGAAGCCCTTGTCTCTTATTTATAAAGTTTCATATAATTTACGTTGAATTAAATATAATAAAATTAAATATGATATGATATGAATTTATATGAGATCAAATAAATGATACTAAAACAAAGTTTCAATAAATCGAGGCCATTATCCCAGTATGTCTGGTGTCATGAGCGCTCAGGCGGCAAAATGGATTGGTAATTTGCACATTGGATTGCCATATAGCTTACGTACTTTAACGTCCTATGTTTGTCTACATTATGATTAATTAGTCGCAAATAAAGATAACAATAATATCTTTAAATATATATTTTATACTTATTTAATTATATTATTTTTTCACATTGTATCTCGCATATACCCTGCATATATTAAAATGAAAGTGTTACATACAATAGAAGCAATGAATTCGAAATAAATACATTAATAAATATGCAAATTTTCATTTAGTAGGATTATAATATGGAGTGAAGTGATAGGCATTGCATCATAAACAGACATTCGATCTACATAATAAGTTTATTTTCGATTGCGGAACACCTAAATATACTAACAAAATGATGAAACTTACTTTCAATTTTGGTTTATTAAAATATATTCTCATAGCAATACATATAATGCCATTGAAGCATATAGCAGGTTAATATTATTTATTCTCTATCACATTACTTTCATAGATTTCATTGACACGATCGATTAACAAGACATTTTTCGACAGGCTACCTTACATCCACGGCTTTAAAGCGTTTAGTACATTAGCTTACATTTAAAGTACGAGATTTAAATTAACATAATGTAGCCTTCCTCGATTAAAGGACTGTCTTATATAACATAAAACATTTTTCTGTATGAAATATTATTTGGATGGGTAAATAAGTAAACAATTCTTAGTCCAGTTTATAAGCGTATGAGCTGTCATAGAAACTATGACTGTTTCTATGACAGCTCATAAATCAGTATTCCATTAATATATAACATATGTATACACTGTATCAGCGATCCTATTTCATCCATTTGTAAGATATACCCTAATATTTTAGGCACATTTAGTGTATATTCATTTCGATAATAGGCAATTAGCTTTCAGTTAAATTAATGATGCATTTTCGTGGCTTGGTTAGCGAACGAAATAACTATTTTATTAAATGTGAAAATTATTTTTCAGCAATTCATAATTAATTTAATTATTCTCGATATCATGAGTATTTACTTAATTTTAGAAATAAGTGGTTGCTAAAACTGTTGAGTATGATTGGCTAAATGCGCCAAATCTTAGAAATAATTGGTTTGATTTAATATTTTGTTGTGTTTCAAAGATGTTTTTGTTTTTATAAAGGGAAACGTAACAAAATTTAGTATGTATATTATGTACGCTTTAAGAACAATACGGCAAACATCTTTGAAAAGAGGTTTTGCTAGACAATTTCCTTAACCCTTCCAGTGAAACAAATGTCAGTATTTCATTAATAAACTGTTTTTTTTATAACTTCACGTTTTATCCCGCACATGGCAGGGTAGGCAGAGGGAACTGCAGGAACCATACGAACCTAGTGTTAAGACACTTCGTTGCTACTACACTGTTGTATTAATAAAATGAAAAATATGAAAATATCAATGACGGACGGAATAAGAGGATTATTAATAATAATGACAAGTAATTTATGTCAACAATATAGCAATAGTGTGACTGAACGGATGCTGAGCTGCGCTTATTACAGTTTAATTGAGAGTAATTAACGACAGTATCTCGTGACCGCCCGCCCAACAAATAAATTAGCTGCAATCAACTGCAAATAGAACACTCTCTCTAGTATACATAGAAAACGATTCCTTATTACATATTACATTATTTTATGTATAATGTGGCGTTTGTAGCGTAACGGCAGTCTCACTTGGGGTATTGAATCAAGTAAATTTCTTCGTCCTGGTAAAAAGACTAGGTGCGTATGTCCCACTTAGTTACGCAACTTAAAACACAATTTAATATCTCTATGCTCGGGAAATCAAAATAAGAGTGTCTAGGTTTTATTTATATGACATGACAATATCCAGATATATGTGGTAAGTTATTTATCTATTTATGTAATTAACCATGTTTCAAACTATTATATAAGTACTATAAATAAATAATACAGAATAAATCTCTATCGATAGTTAGCTATCGGTAGTCGTGTTTAACATCATGGTAGCTTGGGCGGATAATTTATCTTCACTGGTTTCTGTTTAGTGCGTCTAAAACAATTCACAATCACACAGAACTTGGAAAATGACGATATTGTTACTTGATGGTCCAACTTGAAAGTGAAAATAATAAAGGTTTTGACAGAAAAAAGAACCGTTTTATTTACGATTTCCTTTATTTTTTTTGGCTTCACTGTTTTATCCCGCACATGGCAGGGTAGGCAGAGTCCGTCCGTCCGTCCGTCCGCCGTCTCCACTTTCCGCCGTTTTTCGAGGCATTGTGTGTTGAGTTGCGGAACTCAACGCCGCGCTTTGCCTAGTTGCCAGAGCGAAGAATATGGAAACAGAAAAATACATTATCCCCGAGTGGGAATCGAAGCTAAAAACCGTCGCGTTACAGGCAGACATTGCACCTCTGTGCCACGACGGTTCTCCTTTAATATTAGGTAGATAACTAGCGGATCTCCTAATTCTGGCACTCACCCAAATGAAAGTACTGAATTCAAACCTCTCTCTCTCTCGCTTATTTCTCTCGAAACAGGAAGAAAAATAATGAAAAGCAAACTCAGTGTGTGAGTTTTGTATATAATAGTTAAATTTACCTATATATGTATGTAAATTTCGCCATATGCGAATCTCTTCTGTGAAGACTACTTTTATAAAAATGTCTACGTTTAAATTTTTGTATTTTAATGCGATTAATTCAAGTTAACATTGTTTTACGATTCTCGTGTATCACAATTAATATGTATTTATGTATGCCATAACACATATGCCCTTAAACAAGCGTTTTTGGGAGATATATAATGCCACTCGTGCTAAGTTACAAAATAGCGGTCCGCCAGGAAAGCCTATGTGAAACAAGCTGCAAGTTCATACTAGCTTGCATAAATTGTAAACTAAATTGAATGTATGTATATACGAAATTGCTTATATTGCTTATATTCTTACAGATAATATTTTGGATAAAAATATATTTAAAAATATATAAAAAGACCAATTAGATTGGGTTTAAATGAAACTTTTTTTCTGACACTTCGGCATAAAAGCTTAAGTTTAAGCTTTGGGATTAATTAACAGTTAAAATTTGAATGTGCTATATATATACATACATTCCATCCGAATTCGAGTGCCAAAGTCATTATCCTTAATAGTACCTTTAGTTCTCGAATTTAACTCAACAGTCTGAGACTATATATAGCTTTACCGAGGATTATGGTGAGAAATGAAGTTTATTTGTAGGAATTTATAAGATATCTAGCTGTGTATTTGAATAGAGCCATGTGCTTCCTTTAAATAAACCTACTTAAAAAAGAAAAGTAATCCATACGTGACTAAGTACTGCATAGATACAGTATAAAATACCTTAGTATATGTATATCACTATTTTATATATAAAGTACCTTAATATTTAAAACAAAGCCTTCTGAATAAATCAAAACATTTCTAGAACATATAAGGCATTTTCTTTGAAGCATATTTCAACAGTCCACAATTTTGACATCACACATACACGTAATGTATTCGCAAGAGCGAGCACAAGTAAGAATATCCGCAACTTCTAAACATTTAACTATCTGTAAATCATTTGAAGTTGTGGCTTCGAAGTTTTTATCTGAAGCTACTTTCATGTTGTCATTTTACTATTTACATTTTACTTAAATAAATAGAATTTACCAAAAAGGTACACAAGTACTGATAGAATTTTAAGCATAGGTACAGCAAAAGCCTGCTTCTTATTTCACTTTTGAATTTTTATTAAGCGCTCCTTCTAACTATTAAAACATAGGAAAGTTATATGTCAATTTGAATTCTTGATATCACATATTTAAAAAACAACATTGCCCAGCGTATTTTTTCACCACAAAACATAGGCCTATATTTAAACAGTTGTATTTCTGCGCCGTGTTTGATATAAAATCGCAGAATCGCTTAATATACAATTGTTACACACATACCAAGTCTATTTTCAACATAAAACGATCAAATCTATATTTATACTTCAAAAGAGCTTCAACAGAGACTACTATTATTATTAAGTCACTCATTTCCGTATTTAATGTTGAATAATAATGAGTTCAACGTCGCATTGTGTGTAAGTTTGTATATATTTAAGTTTATTAAGTTTGTATTTATTATTATTAATTCCGTTTTGGCACGATCACATCAATGTAACGTTTGGAATGCAGAAGACCATGTGTGTCAGTTGTATTTGGATAGAGATTTTACGTAATTTCACTAAATAAATCACTTAATAACTATATTTCAGGGTAGTAGGTCCCTTTCTGTACAGGCCGTTGTCTACATACAACTGCCCCGATGGACATAAATTTTATCTTCTTTTTAAAGAGATTCATAACTATACATTCTGCGTTCTAAATAAATTCTGCGTTCTATAATAACTGTGTATTGTCTAAATGTTGAGAATTCGCATTGATATCAAATTACTGAATATGCAATTGCACAAAACATGCAATTTGTTTATGTCAAAAGAAGTATTAATTTCATAACAAACTATAGTTAAATAATAAACTTAAATACAATTTCTAAAGAAACCAAAAATGGAACAAAAATAGCTTTAAAAAAATTAAGAATTATTTCTATGAACGTGGAAATGTGACAAAAGAATTTCCTACAACAACTTAGGATCCGCTGACTACATAAAGAATGAAAAATAGGTCTTTACAAATTTGGCGACAAAATCTGCATTATCTGCAAGCGAGTTATTTCGAAAGCTAAAAGATGTTTAGTTAATTAAATGTTACTGGTGAAGCAGGAAGTACTAGATTGTTGTTGTAACTGAAATCTATTCTTATTGTGATTGAAGTGATAATAGGTACATTTTTTGTGAAAAGTTTAGATTTATGTAAAATTTCACATAGCGTGGTAGGCACTTTAAATCTAGCATTGAACACTTACTTTACGCTTAGTGGCAGAAATAAACGTAATTCATTCCCCGAAATGGGGATCGAATTATATCCACCATATTAATCGTGTTTAGATCTATAACCTGTCTCACTTTACTACGATGACTTTAACTTAGCTAGTTAGTTAACTGTCGAGCTCACATCACATATTGAATGGACATATAAGTAAGTATTTCATTTGAGTGTTGCTCAATTTTGTTCTTAGAATTTCACTTTGTATGTCACATAAGGATTATCACAAATTTATTAAAATTAAACATAATTAGAAACCTAAACTTATATATAGGACGTAAAGTTAATTAGAATTTTACCGCCCTTGTTAGAGAGTTCTTGCAAATTTTATGATAAAGCTTAAGAAAATTAACCTTTTTTTTTTCATTAAAATTTTTACGATTTTTTATTCTTTTTAAACGTGTTTATACCTACATAAAATATGAAATAGCAACATAATTTATTGCATTATTTGCAGGCTGATATTATAGTAATGTTTGCTTTTACAACGTCATTTTGTATAATGAGCCAATGTTATTGGTAGATTAACTCGGTTTATTATTTCAACGTGTAGTATCATAACTATGTGTTAATTTTAATTACAATCAATGTATAAGGTAATCATTTTTAATGTAAAACGTAATATGAATTAGTGATAACTTGGTTTTAAAACAGAAATTTGTTTGTAAAAACAATCCCACTTCACAAATATTTTTAAACAAGTACTATAGGTAAGTAAAACATAAAATTTGATATCATATCTATGAATATAAAAATTGCTGGTAGAAGCAGGAAATACTAAGAGGCTTGTTATTGTAACGGTGAAATCTGGTCCTATCATGATAGTGGCAGAAGTCAACGAAATTCGTTCCCAGAAATGGGCATCGATTCATTCATTGCCATTTTAGGACAATGGTGAATAATATATAATATAAAGAATATAAACAATTTATAGGTTAGGGAGACCTCAGTAGTCTTTCGAAAACACAGTATCAAAGATACCTGAAGAAGGTCACGTAAAAGTAGGCGAAAGAGTTATGCAGGGACCGTAGCGTTTGGCGCTCCGTTCTCTCTGATTACCCAGCTAGGGATAAAGCGTAAACATATATCTAACATTTCATATTGTCTTCTATGATGCAATTAGAATTTGTAACTTAATTAAGTTGGAAACTTCTTAAATACAATACTATTATAAACTTTTACTTGGACAGTCCAAGTAAGAGTTTATTTCACCTGCATAAATGACTTTTTACATTGTACTTATATTGATTTACGTATTCATATATAATGTAATTTTATAATAATTTTCGTCATGCTTGCTATTCTTTTATATGAAAGCTAAATATTGTAATAATGTATTTGAGTGTACATATATCATATAGTCATATTGCATGTCAGAAACTTTAAAATACAAATTAAATAATCAGAAAAGAACAGCAAAAACTGTCGTAGCGCAGAGAACAAACGTCTGCTTGCAGACGCAACGGTGTTGAGTTCCACCACTCAACACTCAATACCTCAAAAGAAGGTAGAATGTTAGTGTTTATTCATATCTGACAACCCCGACTGGTTTTTTAGTCTTTTGCTAACCCCACGCGAGTTGTCAGAAGTGTGCACGTGAGACGGCCGGCGCGAGCGCGTCTTTCCTGAATTGATATATTAATCAACCGTGTGACCTAATCTGATTTCCCTTTTGTGTTTTCCCCTCTTGATATTGAACCTGAAAAAGACAAACCTACAAAGATAATAGTGCAAGTAACCCTAAGTGAATTGGACTAATGTGAAACATTCCATGGCGCCATGAACAATCAGTGTTTGTGTTGTGAATTATGAAGATAAGGTACTGTACATTTTTATTATCCTAAGACCGATTATATAAAGTAAATAATTAATATAAAATCCCCCTCAGCACGCTTCCACAACTGCTGAACACCCTACACTGTTCAGTTAGGTTTCGGAGTATCTTAACACTAGGTTATAAAGAAAATAAATTTATATTTTTGATTGTTTTAAATGAATAAAGTAACATGAAATTAGCATTTAACTCAAGAAAAGTATGTTAAATACTTAGAAAATTTAAAGTTAATTAGAATTTTACCCTCGTTGTTAGTTATTGTAATGTTTTTCAAATTATCATAAAAGCTTAAGAAAAAATAACTACATTGATGCATTTATATCATTTGAATTTATACGATATTCATTTTGAGTAAACTTGTTTATTCCTGAATAAAATATGAAATAACAGCATAATTTGTTGTATTATTTGTAAACTGATATCATAGTTATATTTGCTTTTATAATGTTAACTGTCTTGTACAATGACCCTTGTTTGTATAATGACCCATTTTTATTGGTAAATTAACTCTGTATATTATTTCTACGTGTAGAGTCATAAGTATAGGTTAAATTTAAATATGATCAATGTATATTGTAATCGTTTTCAATGCAAGCGTAATATAATGGTATATCGTATTGGTTTACAGAAACTAAAATCACTGTAGAATTATATTGATACAAACACTATAGGTCAGCTACATAAAAAACGACCTATTAATATATCATTAAAAATCAATATTTAACTAAATAGCTTAAATATGCAATATTAAAATAATTGTATTACACTATTTTTCCTAGATTTATATAAAAGTCAACGTACAAAATTATTGATATTAGGTTACAAATGTATTTAAATTTCAAGACCGTCGAGCGTAGCGGCGCAGCGATCGTAAACACGGCAGTAATTCCACTCCTAGGAATTAGTTATTTCATAACCTCGCTCTAGTAAGTAGAGTAAGTGCAGCGTTGAGTTCTGCCACTCAATACCTAATATCTTCGAAATTTGGAGAGTGTCTATACTCTAAATTTCTCCAGTTATAAGATGCATACAACGTAAACCTAATAAAATGAATCGCATTAAAGAAAAATATATGCAAGAGCCTTTAGATTGCAACTCTAATTTGGTAGATTAAAACTCAGCTCCATCTAACCAATCTCTTGTTGTTTGTTGTTTGTAAAGTTATTTAAAAAGTTAAAAACGACATAGAGGACATAGAATAAGTTTTTTCTTTGTATTATTTAAGCCACAAGCGAGATGCCAGTCAGCTTTACTACAAGTTACAATGAGTGGAAGTTACATAAGTTAAAGTCGACATCTAATCCCTCAACTGCTATAAATGTCCGCCGTGAGCTCCTATCTGGATAAAGGAATAAATATTGTTGTTTGATTCGTTCGATGTTTGTTTCACTTAAAATATTCCCTCTTAACCATTAAAAATAGCTCTTACTTATTCTCAAACAAATCTATATACTCTATACAGGAATTTACTGTTAACAGGTGCTTGTATAATTTAAAATAATATAAATTTAGCTTTCCTAGCCAATCCCAGTTAAAGCCTAGCCTTGCAAAAATAATGACGCCGAATAAAGTGATACCATAACCTATAAAGAGATTCGGCTGCGTTATTATTTTTACTAAAGTTACAATATTTTTTATTATTATTTTATATATTTAACTGTCCATAATTTCGAGACTATTCTGTTAGTTCTGGACCAAAAAAATCAAAGATACAAAATATTTGTATTTTCGTTACTTTAGCTTCGCGATATGTTATAAATGTAATCTTGTAAGCACGTTGTTTGGTAGGAAGTGACAATAATTGAATATTTAGAATGGAGACTATGTTTGTTTGTTTTGACACGCAGTTTGAAATCTCTGGATTGGTAACTTATTGTTTAAAAGGTTAATTGTATCTGTACTTATGAGAAAATTGTTACTTTGGATCACTAATCGTATTTGATATATATCAAAGAATTAGACTTTATATTTCATAATATACAAAATGCATATGCATTTTGTATATTATGAAATATAAAGTCTAATCGACTTTACTGCAAAGCGCTTTAAAAAGGACAAATCATCAGCAAAAATCTACAATATTGACGTTTTAGGATCTAAAAGTAAAGTCAAGAAACCTTACCGATACAATACTACAAAAAATAGGTCACCTCGTGCACTGATGTCAACGACAAAAAGTTTGACTAAGAAAGCTTGCTCAATTTCATAATACTAGGTCAATGAGAAGTTCTCAATAAGATATTGAATTGTTAGGACTCTAGCTCTAAAAAGAGGATAGTCTTATACGATGAGTATAGAAAAACGATGAATTTATGTCAGTCGTATGTAATCGTAATGGAAGGGGCGTTATTATTGTTGCAACTAACGCATTAGTCGCAGACTTGTGCTCGGCAGACAATGGGCGAGTGTGACGTCGTGTCTGCCGTGAAGGGGGCCCGGGTATATAAGGCCCGACAGGCCTCACTCGCGCTCTTCTCTTACATTTTAACATTTAAAATTGTAAATAGTATTGTGTGGTCTTGCTCGTAAATTAAAACATGTTAAACACGTTGTCTATGGACCTTTATTACGTCCGCACAATTATATCGTTATAAATTTATTATTAAATTGGATTTAAGTTGTATTTAAATTATTATTTTTTAACTAAAAAATTTTAATGTGGTCACACAGCCACATTCCTTTTTTTATTATGCCTTACAACATAGGAACTTTTTGAGAAAAAGTTATATAGGTAATGTTAAGTACAGGGAATTATTAAAAAGACAAAAAAATAGTTATAATTCAGCCTTGTAATGTGGTAAGTATTATTTTGAGCTATTAAATGCCAACACAACTATTGTGTGGCATTGAAAACTACCCTTATTTTATTAATACAATTAGTATTTCTAGTCCAATTTTCATCGAGTAATGTCAGGAAGTCCTAAAGTACCTGCGCCTGAAATATTCGTAATAATATCGATACCAATTGAATCACACTAGTAGAAAATTTAGGTTCACAGTATAGCCTAAAAATAAATAAAAATTTAATTACAAATGCGTAGCCCTGCTACTTATGTGATTATTAAATTATAAAAAGGAAATTTTGAAATAGATAATAATTTTAAAATGTACCAGAGATGAGTAATTTTTATATTGGATGTATTTTTATTAACTCGAACTCGAATGAACTCGGAACTCAACGCCACAATTTTGTCTTTTTGCAAAAGCTTAAATAAGAAAATTATTCTGTACCATCCCTTGTCCTGTCCACCTGACAGTCGGTGATGAACTTAGTTAGCTGAGATTGTACATTCTGTGGGCACAGAATGGGTTTCTAATTGTGTCAAATATTTTATTTTGTAACATAAATTTGAATATCATGAAACAAAAAGTTTCTATTTTATACTTTCGTAATTATGTTTTAGGAAGAATAGAAAATGAAATACCATATAAATAACCGCGTAATTTGCATTTCATCATTTCGAATAATGTATAGAGATTCCAAAAGCACTATAATATTCTCACAACCACTTAGTACCTACATAATATAAATTTAACAATTGAATTTTAAATTCCTGCGAGAGGTTTGTTATACATGAACAACAAAACAAGATTGCCGTACAAACTAAATGCTCGAAATTATGGCATGTTTTACAAAAGCATGACGCGAATACAAGTATGCGTTCCATTCAAATAATGTCCTAGAGAAGAAACTATTTAACATCCCACGTGTTCAAAGTGCGGCTGCCGGGCCCATCGTGCTGTAGGAAGAGGAGCTTCCACCATCATAAAAATCCAATCAAGAGCGGGATCTAATATTGAGAACGGCTTTTTTTGTGTGTTTTTTATAATAATCTTCTTTCACAAATTCTATTCAGCGTTTGCTAGTTGTTATGTTTCACTGCGCTCTTCACATATAATCATAAGCCGGTAGTTCTTTTCATGGCGCTGCGAGTATTAACCACTATCCAAGAATGCCCTATACCATTTGTTTAGCCGTCCCATACACCATATGTTTACTGCCTCTTTATAGATGTAGCGAGACTTATCGGTTGCTTTACCCCATCTTACTAAATGATTTTGATCTGGAAGAGTTATTTGGAACGCATTTAGAATAAATTTTAATAAACAGACACAGAATTCTCCTATAGTAATAGTCGTTTTGTATTTCTCCTACTAACTCCACTGCGTGCACTTTACATTTTTATCTCATCTTGTCGAATAAAAGATTTTATCATGTTCATGTCTTGAACTTTCCTCTTTGATCCTAACCCTACTCTACTAGATTGTTAGAAACTAATAAAATTGTAGACGTCTTTTGTTTTCAAAATTTATTTGATATTGACACATTCAATAGACTCTATGAATTCGGCCGCGCAGAAGTTCTGTTTCTGACTCCTGTCAATTTGTCATGACTAATGATGTACCATAAATAACGTTAATAATATTTAGAAACGTTGTTTATTGCAACAATTGTGCATATTTTTTTTAATTTAATATATATTTTGTTATTTTTATTATACTAACCAAATCGTAGTTTCTGAATGCAGCGATGGAAAAAAATTTCCAAACACCAGACGATGGATGATATAGAAATTACTATTAAGTCATTAATCTTTGAAAATCGTTGACTCGTTGAAAAATTTAGTGGCACTTTCATTATTTGTTTCTCACATTGTGAGCAGAAAGATGAAATATTATTAAGAGGCACTATAGAATGAAATATATGCTCGGACATCGACATAATTGGAGATTGACGATTCCACGAAATAATTTAATTGGTTCCAATGCTAAATAACCGATATTATGGTACATTGATTTCCGGTGATATTTCTCATGATGGCTTTCCGCTATTTATGGCAACTGCCATTTGCCGCAAAAGCCGTTCTAACAACTGGGGATCGTTTTATCTCGATAATTATATTATAACGTAAATAATCAAAAGGCCTCACCGGCCAGTTGTGCCATTGTAAATAAATACTAACAGTGGAAATCGAAGCCACAACTGGCCGGTGAGACCTTTTGATTATTTTTCTTATAATATATTTATCGAGATATAATGATCCCCAGTTGTTAGAACGGCTTTTGTCGCTGTTCATAGCATCATATACGTTATTATAAGCGTATTTCGTAGCTGCATTTGATAGTTTTATGGTTTTAATTGAAGTAGATAATCTGACCAAGTTGTGTTAATTTTTATGCGGTATTCCTCAACGTGGTCAAATTTACATAAGCTTTAGATAAATTGAATATCTTTTACTAATTTTGTAAGATTTTGTAAGTGCAGTCATTGAGAAATATTGTTGATACTGGTAGAACTTACTGTTCAAGCTTCAGTGTTTAAGGTAAACAAGTAATTCTAAACAGGCCCGGTTCTCGCAGAGTAAACCTATGAAGTGATAAGTAATTTTATCTATAAATATTTTAAGTTTACAATGTTTCAAGCTTATTAAGCTGAAGCTTTTGTTTGATGTTCTTTGAATTTTGAATGTACTACATATGATTTTAAATTATATATAAAATATTAAAGAACAAGGATGAACCCGGCTTAAGCTAGTTATATGAAAAAGAAAATCGCTCTGCCATAGTTAGCACAATATTGTGAACAAAAGTATAATAAGCTGTACGTCAAGCAAATACATTTTATTAAAGGTTAGATTAAATATTTTATATAATATTTCAAGATAAAAATTAAATTTAAGCAGTATTACAAGGAGATAGCCATATGACATTATTTTTTTTATTTTTCAACTATTGCTCGCTTGGATTTTAGAAAAAATAAACGGTAATCTTTTGTTCTCTTCAGTGCTCCCTCAGGATCAACAAATGTGAAAAGTCTCTGAGCAAAATATTGTTACACATGTTTATTTTTGATGCTTTTTTAAAAGTTTTTGTTATAATTTTATTACTGGTTTTTGAGTTATTAAAAGAATAATTTGTTTTACGTTACTTTCTATTTTCAGAGCTCTAGTGTCTATTTTGTTCTAAGACTTCAATTAGCTTTAAGATTAAACGCTAGAAACCTATCAAAATTATAAAAAATATCACATTCCCAATCATATTTATATTAGAAAAGATTTAGGTCTTATCAGTGAATTCCACAGTACCACCCCTAAGGCATTTGTATCTTCACGGGCAGTCTAAAGGGTATTTCTCTAGGGTAATAAAAAAAAACGCAAGGTCAAGGTGTAAGGGCGATATAATTTTTATCACTAACTTTTGTTATTCTCATTTACGTTCTCCAAAGTCATTACAACAGCAAGCGAATACGTAATAAAGTATTACGACTCGAGCATACTATCAACAAGATTATTAAACATATCTTACCTGATTATTATTGAAGTCTTATTGAACCGGTCAACTTTGGAGCGCTGTACACGTTTTAAATGAATAAAATTAAAAAAATATAGACAATAATTTACTCATAAGATTATCTACAAGATTGTCAGAGCTATTTTTTTGTAAAATTGTGTAAAAAAAATGTTAGAGAGCAAATTTTTTATATTTTGCTTAGAACAGCATTTAATTTTAAATTAGGGGAAAAATTATGAAACATATTGTAGGCGAAAGATTTGATACAATTATGATCTTACAAATTTTTTGGGGAACCCCCCCAATTATCAGCGAAAAAAGGGTTTTCCCCCACCCCTTTATTATCAAGGTGGCGGTCGGGGACAAGAGTGGCGAACCCCATAACTGGAGGTGAATCTTCTATTGACACCCCCCAAGTCCCAGAAATAAAATTGCATCGTCTATTAATGCAATATTCGGCCCTTAAAATTTACTTTAATGGAATAATCGTTATATAAATTATCAAGTTTAAATCTTAAAAAATTAATTTCTGTCAATGGGGACGATGTACTTTACTATTATAATCATAATACGGGGTTCAAACTGAAGTTTTAGAACTGCAACCTTAAAAGCAGTATATTAAAAAAAATAAGTTTAAATTTCAAAATAGCAACTCTTTACCCATAATATGGGAGTATACATTCATTCATTGTATTGTTTACATTTGGCGGCAAATTGAAATGTCTGGGCACGTCAGAATGAATTTAAGCCGAGACAATTTCGGCAATGAATTTTATGACTTTCGATGTCATATAAGTTCACCAAGAAAGTTATGGATAGACTTCGATTGGCTTTTCACGATGAAGCACCATCTCGTGACACAGTTTACAACTGGTTAATGATTCAAACGTGGTCGAACTAATTCACGATGATTTTTTTTTTGGGCGTGAGGGACGGCCTTCTACAGCGACGACTGAAGATAATACAGTGTGTGCGGCGTATGATAGAGACTGACAAAAGGTGACATATCAGCAGATTCGGACAAGGCTCAAGATAGGTAGAGTCAAGTGCACAAAATCATCCATGAACATTTTAGCGGTCAGGAAGAGGCTTGTGCTTGCTGGTACCGCACATTTGACGAGGCTCAAAAACTACGCTCGTGTTGATTGGTGACGAGAAAGATCAAAACTTAACGGGGTGACTCAAATGCTGTGTCGAATCTAACGGGACGAAAGCTGGATTTTATGTTATGATCCGGAAAACCAAAAGACCGTTGCGCAGTGGGTGTTTCTTCCAAGAAGTTGCCAACTAAAGTGAGAGAGGTCGAAGTGTTGGAAAAAAGATGGTGGCCTCGTCTTCGGGAAAGACAGGTCATAACGCGACCAGTTGTCTTTAGCGTATCAGAAACACGGTTAAGCAGAGTGGTCCACTAACAACTGTTTGCCACTTGTCGTTGAAAAAAGTTCGAGAGAACGGACCTCGCAGCAGGATCATCATTCATTAAAGACAATGCTAGTCGCATCCGCCAGGTAAACGATCGACTATTGGGCGTCCTTAGACAGTAGGATTATGGATCACCGCCGTATGCTACGACCTCGCACTCTGCGATTTTATTTATTCCGAAAATAAAAGAAAAAATTCGAGGAACAAACTTTGTATGGACGACGAAGAAGTAGTGGCTGCGTTTCAAAACGCCGTTGGAAGAGACCCGAAGGACGAGTGGGACAAGGTGCTTTTTCTCAATGGTTCCATCGAATGCAGCGATGTATGATGTAAATGGAGTTATTTGAAAAGTTATAATTAAAACTAATAACTGCTAGAATGCTAGTTTTCGTTTTGATCTAAGAACTTTAAGTTGACCCTCGTATATGATCATGATATAACAAACCGTGACGTTAAATTACCCTCAATAAATGAGATTGGTTAATACATAGAACGGAAGGTTACTTCATAGTACTCTCTGCTACATTGTAGGATTAAGCTAATCAACAAAATAGAATTAAGTTTGAATAGTGAACATCACATATACTAAGGACCTTAGGCTCAGGCGGTAGCGCTATCTGTAAGCGCGACGGTTTGGTGGGTTCGATTACCACCGGGAAGATGGGATATTCTATTTTATTTTTTCGCTCTGGAAAAAAGCAAGCGCAGTAGCGTTCGGTTCCGACATAAACACACGATGCCTCAAAAAGGCGAAAAGAAAGACTAAGCAAGGAGTGGCACTTTCTATGAAACTCCACTTCCATAAATAAATAATTAAATCTTACTTTTATTTTAATAAGTTCTTGATTTTCGCGATTTTTATACATTGAAAAAAACAATTTAACCGGATTTAATCGCGTATATTATCATTTTTTAGTGAAACCCGACGTTTCGAAACACCGCCCCCCCCCCCCCCCCCCCCCCCCCCCCCCCCCTTGAAATAGTACGTGGTCACGGGTTGTAGATGTTGCAGTGGATTATGAAATACACATTTTTAAAATCTTGTATAATATTTACAATATAATGTAACTAATAATGCTGAACATCTACTTTATGCTGATGACAAATAAATATATGGCAATTCGATCTACTGCTGACTGCGTTTCATTACAGACTGACCTTGATAATTTGATGTTTATATAAAACCAATAATATTACTGTTAGTATTAAGAAATGTAAATCTATCAGCTATACGCAGAAACGTAATCTTATACTCTTTTTTTACAAGTTGGTTGGCGTAGCAATAGAGAGGGCCGAGGTGGTTCGTGTCTGGGTGTGTTACTAGATTCTAACTTAATATGACAGCCCGTATACATTATATAATTAGTAAGGCTTTTTGCAGTCTAGGATTTGTAATGCGTACATGTCAAGCTTTTCAACAAATATTTAGTCTAAAAGTAGTATATTACGCATATCAGGTGTGTACTGGAATACGTCAGCCCTGTATGGTGTCCGTTTTATGCAGTACATAAGCGTGTCGAACGGATACAGGAAAAGTTTATTTCATATTTAAATTTTAAATTTAAGAAGAATGAAGATTCATATATAAAAGATTGCGATAATTATAACCTACTTACTCTCGAAGAAAGACGTATTGTACTGGATATGGGTTTACTGTATAACATATTGTCAGGCCGACTCAGGCTTATCATTATCAACCGGCGCGACGAACCCTTCACACTAGATTATTTGCCGTACCTACTCGCCGCACACATTATGGTAGAAATGCCGTGCTAACTCTTTTATACTTTACCTACAATACTAAATTTCACTGCGTTGAACCATTTAAAGGAATAAAACTATCCTTTAAGAAAAGTTATCTCGCAATTACTTTAAATGTCGTGATTAGTACTTAGGAATCTTATTGCATGGATCGTATATTACTCGGCTTATAATTGCTTTTAACTATTTATGAATTCTTCACTATATAAATTGTTGCTTATCGTATGGGTTGCTATTTTAAATTTAATTAATAATTATTATTATTTCTCAAAATTCTTCACGATATCCTCCGAGTAAAAAAAGTTTGTACGCTGTGGATACCACATGACCTTAAACCTGAACAAAAGGATACAAGAGTCAAGTGGTGTAAAAAAATGCTGCAAATGTATGAAAATGGTACTTCAAATAACATCAATAATATTGTTACCGGTGATGAAATATGGTTATATTATTTTGATTTACCATCAAAAAACAAAAACAAACTTTGGCTCTTTGAAAATGAATAAACTCAGTGCAGGTGCGAAAATCACGTTCGATGAAAAAAAAGATGATCGCTGTATTTTTTACAAGGCGGGGTATTTTGGAACTGATGGTACTGGAAAGTCAGCGCACTGTAACGGCATCGTGGTACATTAATGAATGTTTGCCTAAAGCTTTTCAAAGGCTTCAAGAAATTCGACCAAAGTCAAGAATGGACACTTGGCATTTTCATCATGACAACGCGCTCGCGCATCGGGCACGCGATACTGTCGAATTTTTGAATAGCAGTGGCGTTAGAGTGCTGGATCATCCTGCGTACAGCCCAGACCTAGCGCCCTGTGACTTGCTCTTTTCTCAATCAATCAGCTGAAAGGCAGGAAGTTTCAAACAGAGGTGGAGCTTTTGAGCGGTTGGGACCAAGCATGTTCAGAACTATCAGAAGAAAAGTGGAAGGATATTTTTAATGATTGGTTTTTACGCATGACAAAGTGTATAAACTGAAATGGAAATTATTTCGAAAGAGTGTAAAAAATAAAGCTGCATTGCAGAACTTATCTAGTGACCTTTTTATACTTAGTCTTGCCATAAATATTGTTATAAAGAAAAGCACGATTTTTTTTTATACGTAACATTTATTCCTTTCATAGCAGCACGAACTCTTTCTAGAGGAAAATTCTTCACTGCCAACCGAATGGATCGTTTTAGGGACTCCAAATTATCATGGCGTTTAGAGCAAGCCTTACTCTCTAAAACTGACCATAAATCATAATCCAATGGATTTAGGTCAGGACTTGACGACGGCCAGTTTTCAGTGCGGATAAAGTCCGGAACGTTAGTTTTCAACCAAGATTGGGTGGATCGAGCTCTATGACCCGGTGCCGAGTCTTGTTGAAAGCACCATTCTTTGTTATTGAACATGGTGTTAGTTAAAGACTTAACTACCGTCTCAAGAATGGTATTTTGATAAACTTGTGCCGACGTTTTAATACCTTTTTCACAAAAATATGGCTCAGTCACCCCTTCATAGCTAACACCCCACCAAACCATCACTGAAGTGGGATAATGCCCACGTTGTACTCTGTTTACTAATTGCGAAGCTTCTTTAGAGCTTCCAGCATAAATACGGTCATTTTGTTTATTAAAATACTGCTCAATTGTAAAAATTTTCTCATCCGTAAACAAAATTTTTTTGTGACCTCCCTTTGCGTACCGCTTAAGTAGTTGTTTGGATTTTACCACCCTATTCTTCTTTAAATTATCAGTTAAGAAGTGACCAGTACGTCTCTTATAGGCTGCAAGTCCTAAGTCATCTTTTAATATACGCGACATGGTTCTAGGAGCTATCTTCATCTCCCGAGATAAAATCTTTTGCTTACGGACAGGATTTCTTCGAATTCTTTCCCTAACTGCTTTAATCACCTTTTTCACACGAACGGTACGTGGACGGCCAGATCTTTTTCTGTCACAAACAGAGGAGGTATCATTGTACCTATCAATAGCCCGGTAAACAAACATTTGACTAATACCAAGCGGGTGGAGGGTTTTAAAAATTGTACTTTTCTCCATACCTACTTTATGTAAGGCAATCACAGCGATTCGGTTCTCTTTATCACCCCACTCCATTTTAATATAACAAAATATTTAACAATATAATGGCGCGAAAATAAGAAAACACATCAAGCAATCATATAAAAATGACAGATTCCAAATTCAAACGTAATATTTTCTTTTTTTGAATAGTAACAGTATTTATGGCCAGACTAAGTATATACATATATATATATATATATATATATATATATATATATATATATATATATATATATATATATATATATATATATATATATATATATATATATATATATATATATATATAAGCTTCGCTTTATAAATACCATACATGTGATAAACAAAGCTACTGAAATCGCTACCAAGAGAGGTGGCTAATTAATTAATCACTGCATTGATTAAGAACTGTACGTTAAATATGAGAAATTTGTGAGGAAATTAGTTTTCAATTTCCTTTTATAGCCATTATCTATACGTCAATTGATTGTATACGTTAATTGATTGGACTAAACAACTAAAAATGTATCTCCTGAGCAATTCCATTCAGCGATCGGATTAAGTTTTATAGATCAATTTATAGGTGACCCCTAACCTGGCTCTTTATATACAATTTAACTCGGTATACAATTTAACTCTCTAACCAAGGCAATCTATTCTAATTTGAAAATTAGTTCAGTTCTGTTATATTTACGGAATTATTTTAAAATATAATATACCTCTATAAGTATATTTTTCGTATCACATACAATATTATTAACTCTTCGATTATTTAGTAGACAAAGAGTATAATTAAATATGGAATTAATCCACTTATTAAACGACCATTATTAAATATTGTACATAAAACAATTATATATTTAAAGTAATTAATAAATTTTCTTAAAGGTCGAAATAATTAAAATAACTCAGCGGGACATTTTTTTAATAAAGTCGTATCTAATAAAAAGTATAATAAATAAATCTTAATTTTGCTCATAATTTTTACTCCTTTCAGGTTTTTAGGTTTAGGTAGCGAGCATTTCAATTTTAAAGTGTGTTGTCAAAAATCAGTAAATAAGTAATAACGATAATTTTACTAAGCTTATAAACTACAAAGGTTCATATTTCTATCGACAATTATTATATAAACAGCTGTTATCTAACCGTCTAAGTACATAAATAGTAACGTGTGCACATCGCAGTGCAGTGCATTGCACAGAGTGCATTAATTCTATCCATATATTAGAGTGTAGTTTGGCGGGGCGCCAGATACCTGGCTAACTAAAAGAATAGTGTCATTAAGGATACAATGTGCAGTTATTTTGTAACAGGTAGTTTAGTTCGAACACAAAAGTATTTGAATAGACGATATTTTAATGACATAATAATAATTATATGGAATCTAAAAATAGGATATTTTTATTTTCAGCTTCATATTTTGTTCTATGCGTAGAGAGGGAACCTAGTGAAGTGACAGGATCTTCAGCGGATTTCTACATGAATATAGGACATGAGATATTATGATAATAACTCTTCCTAGTTATTTTTTTACCATCGTCAGTCTACCGTTTGGTGTTAAAAATTATAAGCATAAGTTAAATAATAACCGGTATACTACACATTAATATACATTAATTACTTAAATTTAACATCGCCTGTACTCGAATCCCTCTAATAATAATTAATATCTTCTATAACATTGTTTTGTATTCATTATAATTAATTGCAATGCGTACGATGTATGTACATATGGGTGTATGTTTGTTTAGTTATGGTAAATATTTATAATATATATTACTTCAAACACTATTTGGTTCACAAAAAAGCTTCCAGCTGTCGTTTAAATGCAATTAAGTCGCGTATCAAGTAAAGTCAATGCAGCGTGCGATAGCAAACGAGTACGACTCAGAAGCTGAATAAATATACGAGCTTGAATTGATTTGATTTGAAATTAATGAACATTTAAAAATTAATATCAAAAATTAATTATAAAATTAATAAAAAGAGTAGTAAACTCTGATTAATGCATTAGATATAACTGGACATTAATAAACTACTTTATTTTTAATTCACGCAATAGATATTTTATCTCTAATTTGAATAGAATATCATCTGACTAACGACTTACTTATAGAATTAATAAAAAAATCAATAACGCTTCTTGCTATATCAACATCGCCTATTTATGCTGGCAGTAAAACATAGCCCTCAATTAAAACGCTAGTACTATTGTGAGATTTACATACATTTTATTTTGTCATTCGCTTTTATTCAAAATGCAATTAGTAGTGCAGTCCAAATAGCCAGTGTTAGGTAAACATGATGTGTTATTGAAGTAACGAGTAAATGGATTACTAGCATAGATAGCTGTATAGAACATGACCACCGTTGAACGTGTCAGGTGCAAGTTTATTAAATTTGCTGTTAAAATGTTAAACAATATTTTTTGAAATGTAAGTATATACATACTTTGCCAGTTTTAGTTTGTAGATTTGGGGTTTGTGTGTACTTTAATTCAAGTATATGAAAATGTATCAAGGAAAGACGTAAGATTTGTTATATTAATATTTCATCATATCAATATGATACTCCGTTTTCGATATACAGTTATATAAATACTATATATAAATAATGTAAAGTATATGTCTAGCGATCTAGATCTTTAATTTTTCACCATCGTGGTTAACAACGTAGTCGGCTAATATAAAGCGGATAATCTCCACCTCTATCACAAATTACAATCATATAAAAATTATGATACTGCTACCCGATGGTCCATGTTGAAAATAATAATAATTAAAGCTTAGATAGTCAAAAACATTTTAGTTACTATATTCTTTAATATTAGATATATAACTGAAAACTAGTTTATGCAATGTAAACTAGCTTATGCAACGCAAGTCTGTGTTGTTATAACGATTTCCAATTAAACTGAGTGTAGAGTAAACCTGCAGTGGATCTCTTAATTCTGGCACTCGCCCAAATTAAAGTACCGAATTCAAACCTATGTATTTCCCAAAACAGAAAGAAAAATAGTGAAAAGCAAACTAAGTGTGTAAGTTTTGAGTATAATAATAAAATTTACATGAATATGTTATATGTATGTAAATTTCATCGCTTTCAAAATATTTCAGTGGTTATGGTGAGAACATATGAGGAATGAAAAATTTATGGTTAAAGATACTTTATTTCTCAAAAAGAAATTACATTTCACTTACTTGAGAAATTAAGAAAATTTGGATATTTCTTCTGTAATATTTAATATTTGTATAATAAATTTATAAATTCTTTTTTTTTAAATTTTTATTAATTTATGGGTATTTCGAGTAGAGGTAGTTGTGACCCTGGGGTATTGTAGAAAATTGCTAACAAGCTTCAGGTTAGTTGTAGATTATGATCGGCCAACAAAATTATAAGACAAAATGCGACCTTTTATTCAATTTAAAGTTCAATGTAGGTAAAAAATTGATAAAGATAGTCAAGATAAAAATAAAATTGAAATTCAATCTTAATATAAGTATTCTTATAAATATTATTAATTTTTTAAACTAGAAATTTATAAATACAGCCAACGTTTGTAATCCTTGGTGCGCGTGTACTGCTCATACTTCATCGATATTTTTATTTCACGTTATAGAGTTACGTTTTACGTTATAGTATTTTGGTTGGGACTTTTAATCAAAAATATAGATAAAAAATTTATTAGACAAAATTAAAAAATATTTATCCGTTAAAAGCTTCTTTTAAATTAACTTAAAACTTTTATTAATCTTATAATTGCTAAGAAAAAAGAAAAATCGTGTACACTTAAAGTGCAATAAACTAAAGTTAACATAATACGAAAGTCGTGTGTATAACGACCCTAATAATAACAACCTTGGTTAATTAATTAATAAATTATAATCCATGATAGTATGACATTCGGAGACGAAGAAAGCAGGGACTAAGCAACGGAGTGTCTTAACACTAGGTTCCCACGGTCCCTACAGTTCCCTCTGCCTACCCTGCCAAAAAAAAAACTATGAGATTCTACAAATAACTTTACTTTATGACATTTGATATTTGATGATTGATGGTATTATGTATAATTATAGTTTAGTTATTGTCTTCAAACTATTATATGTACAAAATCAAAAGACATTCACTTCATTTATTATTTAATATTAAGGAAAGAAACATGCTTTTCAGCAAAACGTCTACGTTCAAATTTTTATTTTACATAAAATGTTTTATTTATTTCACAAAATTCAACTGCGATTAATACAACTTAACATTTTTTCACAATTCTCGTGTATCACAATTGAAATGTATGTATGCAATCCCACGTATCCCTGAACAAGCGTTTTTGGGAGACATATGATGCCATTCGTGCCAAGTTGAAACATGGCGGTCAGCCAGAAAAGCCTATGTGAAATAAGCTTTAAGTTCTTTCTTGTTGGCGTAAATTGTGGTGTAAAATGTACATACGTTATTACGTATTTCATTGTCGTATATTTTTTCTGTTGTTTATATTGTATAGATAATATTTTAGAAAAAGTTCATAATACATTTAATAAATATACAAAAATAAAAATTAGAGTGGGTTTAAATATGACTTTTGTTCTAGCACTTAGACATAAAAGCTTAAGTGAAAGCTCTAGAATTATTAAACAGTCGAAATATGAATGTGCTACATACATGTTTTTCCATCTATTTGAATTCTAGTGCTAAAGTCATTAATAATAACTTTAGCACTAGAATTACTTAACACTCTGTCTGAGACTATAAATAGCTTTACCGAGGATTAAGATGGGACATTTAATTTGTGGTAAGAATTCTAGAAGTATTTAATAATTTTTTGTTTTAATAAAGCCATGTGCTGCTATTTAATAAGTAGTTTAAGTAGACAACTCAAACGTGGCAATTTAAAAACGTATACAATTAAGAAATATGACTACAAAAGAAACAGTAACGCAGTCGTGACTAAAAACTGTGCAGATACACAGCACATAGATATAATTACCTCATATTTAAATAGGTATAAAATAAACGGCCTTCTAAATAAATCAACACGATTTTACAGTTTATAAGGCATTTACTTTGAATAATATTTCAACAGTTCACAATTTAGACATCACATACACGTAATGTATTCGCAAGAGCGAGCACAAGTAAGAATATCAGCACCTTTTAAATATTTTAACCAGGTGAAATTGTGAGAGGTTAAGGCATTGACCTCTTTAATTTATACATATACATACAAATAATTCGAGTTTATCAAAAAATGTGCAAGTCATCACAACAATATCGTTTTAAAGAAATTAATGATTTGAAATACTAGTGCTTCCTACTGCACTTTGCAATTTTTCCACTCCTCATTCTCTCATTCCACTCCTTGTAATTACAAAATTTAGGATTTTGTAGACAAAATTGTATGTGAATTTATATTCTTTATATCATTCATTTAATAACATTGCTGCCGGGATCCACCTTATTTTATCATCACAAAATATAGAAATATATATTTACTTCAAGAAAATTGTACTTCGACGTCACAATTTTGTAGCCGCTAAATATAAATGAATGTACTTTGCTTAAAGGTATTAATTACTTAGATATAGATTAAATATTAAGACTTAAAATAAATTCTACACTTATACTCAGCTACAAAAGAAACTACGTGTGTTGACAATTACGCATTCATTTCAGTTTTTAATGTTAGAACTTATGGTCGCACTTTGTGTGCTTTGTTTATCATATACAAGTCGCTTCACATTCAAATTATAAAACACTTGTTCAATAAATAACGTCAGGTTCCGTAAATAATAACAGTACTCTATCGTTATTTAGTTACGATAATTCAAATAGTTCGATTTGAGCTAGAAGCAAAAGCATGTATCACGGATGCAATTCAGTGTTTGTAGTTCGAGATCGTTGCTGAAACTACGATTTGGTTTGTACGGACCTTAATGTTGTTAGAGGAAGCTGTTTCACTAGGTGCGGGGCGGTTTGCTGAAGTTTTGCTATTTCAAGAGATTACACAAGGGACTGTTACTAATGTTATGTAGTTTAAAACGTTAACTTTTAATAATAAAGATAAAATAAAATCATGAAGGTCAGATGCCGAATTGAACATGATGATTGTCATTTTGATTTTGTGTCTTCCCAATATAATGAGATATTATTATCAGAGCTATTGTACAATATTTTTATACTTTATATTTAAAGTAAGTCAGAGCATCTATGGCCATATCAAGTCTACACACATGTTAAGTACTGCGGAATATAGCAAAAATAGGACAAATGTTGCTGGTTCTATTAGGTAAAGGGCATAAACATTAGCATATTTGCTTTAAGTTCAAAAGAAATATCATTAGAATAACGAGGCAGGATCGCTTTGAACCACAAAACTCCAAGAGACTTTATAGCCAGATTTTATATGGTGTTTTATCTCTCTTTATTATTGCTGTTATTTTGCATAGCTAAAAGAATCACAACCATGGCAAATTTATAAAATTATATTTATTTATTTAATTATATTTTAATTTCGCATAAACAATTTTTAATGATAAAGTAATGTTTCATTTAATGTATTGTATTGCAAAAGATGAGTATCGAAGTTAGAAACGACATCAACATCAATTTTTTTGTTTGTTATGCTGGAAACTGTCCTTTGTGTTTAAAATGAAAAAAATATTGACGCATCTAAGAAGATAATAATATATTTATTGGGCCTTAATTATTAAAATATGTTTTTTTTTTCATGTATTATATAAAAAAAACTTGGTTTATCGACCAACAGTTCTATATTACTGTCGATTTTTCAACTAATCATAATTTATCTCTGTATCTCTACACTTATAGGGTTGAAATGAGAGGCTTGAAGTTAAAAGCAAGTAAAAAATTTAAAATCGCAATATAAATTATTTTGTTTTATTCAAGTTTATTAAGTACCTACTCTAACAGCATATAATCCTAGATTTGGTACACTAGAATCCCCCTGCCTACTGTAGTAGCTTTACACCACATCCCATATACTCTCTAGTATATTACAACAGGTAATAGAAGAAGAGAGCGAAAAATCCACTTAGAATTCGATTTTAATTAATATAATGATATTAAGAACCAAGATGAAACGTCTATAAATAAATTTGCAAATTGTATGTAATAAAAATGCAAATGTACTCCGAAGACGCAGCTTGTGTCAGGTAACTTATACAAGTTGGTAAAAGGTAATTTTCATTTGATTTAAATAATTTGTCTTTTACGTTCTTTCGACTTGAAATGTTTTCTGTACGTTTATTCTTGTTTGCCTGCTTAACGAAATTTTAGATAAATCGTTTAAGTATTTACAACTTTCGTAGAAGAGGCACGGCACACGTAAATTAGTTGCAAAGAATTACAGATTTCGGTTCAGTATATTATGATGAAATTATATATAAAGAGACTAATCATAAATTAAACGATGTAGCAATAATAAATATTATATTTTATTTAAAGAAATGCTTTTTTGGGTTATGTAAAACTTACTGTCAATTCATACCAAACGTACGTTACTTTTTGTAGTATAATGCAAAGACGATATAATATGGATATATTTTTAATTAAAAAATTCAAACGGATTATTCGCGTATATTATTAGTTTTGAAAACTTGACGTTTCGATCATTTTTCAGGAGTCCGATATATAAACTTACAATTGTGAAAGTATTTAATATAATGTGGTTACTATTGTATATACTTGAAATATTAATTGATTTTATAAATGTTCAGAATAATAAACTATAGAGTTAGTATTTCCAAGAGAGTTATAACAAACTAGAGCATTGAACTGAACTAACGTTCAGAAGTAGAGGGAATGAACTAGTTAAATGAATGAATGCACAATGTTAAATCCTCTGAGAAGTTTGCATAGTAATTTATATATATTTTATAAATACCATTAACTGGTAAAATAAATATTTATTTTATAAAAGTTAGCTGTAACTTATTTTACTTTAAAATTTGAGCTTTTTTCTTTACAACAGACACGGAAAGGCAGAGTGTGTACTATGATAGTTAAATGAAACTAACTTTAATTGGAGTAGTCTTTTCATAATTGAAAATCTTTCACAGCACTCGCAAGATATAGACCAGGTTTGTTCGTATTTCCTGCAATCAAAATGTAATAATACGAGTTAAGATGGAAAACTCCTTTCTGAGAGAATCAGATCCTTTTCGAGAGAATCAGAGTGCCCCGAAAACGATATTTCATTAGAAAAATAAATTTGTTACAAAAAAACATTAAATGTTATACAGAAACATAAAACGCACCAATCGCTTCAAAAGCACTAGAACTGCTCCACAGTAGAGAAGTTATCATAATAAATTTTCTGAAAGCCTTTGTACCTGGAAAATAAATATTGCACTAGCCCCTAGTAAATTAAAAATTAATATTGGATATTTTAGTAGGAATGGCTCAGTAGAGAGTTTTGTGTTTGATTGTTTCTGATTGTACATAAGTGTAAATAAAATATTGAGAATGATCGAAAAATTTTAATTTATATCATCTCATTCTAATGTTTGCTGCTGTTGTATCTTAAATACATCAGAATACTATTTATAACAAAGAGCAGTATAAAGTGATTTGGACGTAAATTCTTATTTTTACTATTACTTTACGTAATTGTAACTATTATATTTTTTTAATATTAAAATTAAAAAAAAAAAGAAATGAATACCTTGTAACAACAACAACAAACAAAGTCTAACCTAAAGTGAAATGACGGAAAAATAATCAATTAAATGTCAGTGTAGCCAGGGACCGAATGGCGGTTGATATAAGGTTTTTCGATGAGAAGTATTTGTACTGCTATTGTTCTCTTGTGAAGTGTTATTCGAAAAATATCTGAAAGATGAATTTAGTAGAGCGTTTTGTGTTTGTGTACTTCTGCTAGCGATTATACAACATAAGCGTGAAAAGAATATTGAGAAGAGCAAACAATTTTAATAATTAAATGTAATCGTTTTTTTTTCTTATATATCTTTAGGCTTTAACCTGTACAAAGCAGGGTAAGCAAAGGAAACCGCAGAAACTGCAGGGGCCCAGTATTAAGACGCTCTATTCATCACTTTCCGTTGTTGAGTGGCGGATCTCAACAACGTGCTTTGCCAGAGCGAAGAAAATGGAAATGAAAAAATCTATGTTCCTCGAGTGGAAATCGAACTCACAAACCGCCGCATTTACAGGTAGACGCTGCGCCTCTGAGCTACAACGCTCCTCATTCCTGATTACTTGAAGAAGTACAGTACTTTAAGAAGTATGTCAACTCCTTCATGTATCCAGTAACCTATTTTATATAAAGGTATTATATAAACAAAAATTAAACAAAAGGTCACTTACTCACTGACTCACGCATCCCAAGATCTCAGAAACGAGAAGAGCTGGGAAATTGCCAGGCTTATTGTCGTTTATATAAAAATATATCATTGTTTTAACTACGTCTGACAGTAAACATAAAGTAAGATTATGGGTTTAATTTTCACTCTGAAGGATGGTTTAATTAGAATAAATTAATGTTGTATCATTAGGTTCCCTGAGCCTGAATACTTGTGGTGTTAAAAGTTAAATTTTGAACCTCTGTGATAAAACCCCGTAGGGAACGTGTCTTACGACTTAAGTAGACAGTTGTAATACAAAACATTTTAAAAATAATTTAAATTATCTAATAAAATTAAAATTTTAAAACATTAAAATGGAAAAACATCATACATAAATGGAAAAGAAAACGATGAATTGCAAATAATAATGGTTCATATATTGCTAATACACTAGCCAAAGAGAGAATTACAGATGGTCTACCAATGTCTATTAAGAACTTACACATATTTATTAATTTATTAGTATGAAATTATTTTATTATATAGTTATTATTTTATTAGAATGAAATTATATAGTAAGTTGGGCTTAAGTAGACAAGATTCCGAGACGTATTTGTGGCTAAATCTAGACTTCTATATAAAAATATACCAAAAAAGAGCCATTGAGTCTTCGTTTATTCATTTGTAGTCTTTTTACAAGGTAATGGATAATATAAACGTGATATTTCGGTATAAAATTCTGTAGTATTTGAGAAACTATAACTGTTATATGGTCTAAAATAAGAATAAATACATGCGAAATAACAAATGTTCGAAAGACATATAACTAAAACGAAAAAAAGTTGCCTCTTTTTCTTGACAGATGACAGATAAGGAGCTAGGGAGTTGACCTTCTCAAAGATTGGAGAAGGAAAGTGAGGCAGCGGGATATGTGGAAGTAAGAGCTTATTGTATTGTACTGTAAGAATAATAAAGTTTTAAACACTATAAATTGTGAGCAAAATAAAATGACACTGTTTTCATAATTACGAAATTTAAATGTAGCAAATAGTACAATATCTAAACCTTACCTTTTTAATTAAATTACATTTTAAAATGTTTCAATATAAAAAAACGGTTAAATATGAGTTGAACTTTTGAACGCGCATCGAGCGTAACATGCCAATTTCATAATGGTAGGT
Organism: Dione vanillae; assembly: GCA_037178615.1. Taxonomy (NCBI): domain Eukaryota; kingdom Metazoa; phylum Arthropoda; class Insecta; order Lepidoptera; family Nymphalidae; genus Dione; species Dione vanillae. The sequence continues at coordinate 30,901 of JAZFAU010000537.1, forward strand.
CAACAGGGAGAATAAATTATAATAGTTGTAACTTTACATTTAAGACTAAATTAGTAAAAACATATACTAGAATATATACTAACTTATACATATATTTAGAAAATAAAATATTTTTATTAAGTATCAGAAAATTTCTTAATTTACATTAATGTGATTAAAAAGGTTGCCTGTAAGGAATCACTTTAAGAGATAAAGCCGCCTTTGTGCTTATACTGTGTGAGACATTATTAGACAACTGTGAACTGAAAACCTACAGTAAAAAGATTTTGATTGATTGACTAAAACTTTGTTCACTTTTTCGTAAAAAATACTATAGTTTTTAAAACTTTCACAAAACAATTGTTGTTCTCAAATCTTCAATTGAAAAAGCAAGTTTGCGTCATGTTGTGAATAAAATTGTTATTAGTATTATACCTTTTCAGGTAATTTTGGAGAGTATGTATTTATTGAATATCAAAGCACGCCTGTCTGATAGCCAACACAGCGACATAGCAAGTACATAATTACGAGAGGAAATATGATCTGGAAATATTTAATATGTGTAATGTATTACTTACTGATAGTTATAATTTGAGTGTTCATTATCATGCTCTGTGTTATATATTAGTTATAAGTGCAGGTAAATAAAAAACATTTTTTCTCTCTTGTGGATGTCAAACCTGCAAAAATCGTGTTTTAATCACACGCTGTCCTACTGTGTTACAGTGATGCCAAAATAAATTATTATTTCAAATTCCGCTAATTACCTAACAAAAGCTTATATTATTTCACGCTTGACAAAAAACGATAATTTCGTCTGTTATTATCAATATCTCAGTACCGTATACTACACTAAATAGAATTGGTTCCCTTTCATTTATAACCGAGCATGAGCACAACCGGACGTGGCATTTTAAGAATCATTCATCTCTTTTTACTTTCGTGCAAATGAGTTGGCAGATATTAATACTAGATCCAGTGTCAAGATGGGGTCTTCTGCTTTTTGCCCAAATTCGACACACTAAAATGACCTCACAAGCCAAAATATTGTCACTTGTCCCGCGGTTCCACGGTCATATCAAAGTAAGAGTGATAAATTAGTTGTTTAAATGATTAGACATTTACGTTTACATTTTCCAAGGCAAATCTATGCTATGATGTTTAAAAACATTATTTAAATCAAATTACTCAATAAAATGTACTTGCATATTGCTTAAACAAAAGATCCATTTATATTAATTTAGAAAACTTCTTACAACTTCATCTATTAATCACCTCAAGTAAAATAGGTTTAAGACGGCTTAAGTACTATTTCCATGAAATAAATGTGGCAAAGGATTTTCATACAATAACTCAGGATCCGCTAACTACATAAAGAATGAAACTAGGTTTTCACAAACTTCACGACAAAATCTGCATTATATATGCTATGATAGTAAATTCATTTTGAATACTAGACTGGCATTGTAACTATGAAACTTGTTCTAATTGTGACAGAAGTAAGACAACATGTAAAATTTGTACTTAAGATTTTCTTAGCACTACATATTATTACAAGTGCCCTGAAATACAATTATGGAGTCATTTATGTCACTATAATTAATTTCTTTAAATTTATTTATTTATTATAAAAAGTTTTTACAACAACATTTTGTTCTCTTGTCGAGAACAAAATTTTGCTCGTTCGCTCGTTTTACAAAAAACATTGTTTTTATAAAAAATAACAAATACAGTGTTCACTTTACATAAACATTAACTTCAGCATCAGTATGATGATGAAGTTAATGTTAAAGATTACATTTTTTCTTCATCGAGAAACAAATCCTTGACTTAATCTTTTACAATTTTCTTCATATTTCATTTTTTGTCTTAGCATAAACATTGTTACTGAATAATTTTGGTACCATATACATATTTAGTTGTTCTTTCCCCATAGTCATTATTTATTTTGGCTGATACAACTTTTTGTCAGATACTCTTCTCTTATTATATTTATTTTTCACCAATATTTTATATTTGACCTATTAATAATGTTAAATATTTTTTTACCTTTTTCTTCTGCTGGTAATATTTTGCATGTATGAAAAAGCCTATCATAGTCTCTATTACATCTTTTCTTAACATTTTTACTAACTAGGAATTTCATCAGTCTTATTTGTAATTTTATTATATATTTTAAATATGTCTTAAACTATTGATAATATTCTCGAAACATATGGGACATGTGTGTTTCCACGTTTTTATTTAATAATTTACTTTAAACACTTTTGTTTTCTAAATATATTATATAAAGAATCGTTGGCTGGTAGCATTAAGCCCGCCTGTTGTGCATTTAATTTTGTTTTAATGTATTAAAGAACATAAAAAAAAGAATGTAAACAATAATTAATTATTTAGTTCGTTCGTAAATTGTGTAAATCATGTCACTTTGTCTTTTATTTTGTATTTAGCATTATTAGTATAATAAGATTGGAAAAATATTCACTTTTTAAATTCAAAGTGTCTAAGAAAGAGTAGTAAGTAGAGCAAGCTACGATAAAAAATATTTTATGATGTACTTGTATTGATTTACAAATTCAATTTTATTGTAATTATCTAATAATTTTTATCATGCGCTTTTATTACTTAATATTGAATTTATGAAACCTGCATGATATAATATGTTTCAATATTCTGAAATGTAAATAGTTAATTTGAGTATTGCTAGTTTTTGCACTTAGAGATTCACATTGCATGTCAGAAAATTAATACCACATATAAAATTAGAAACTTATTAACTATTTTATAAAGTAGTAATATTTAAATATTTTAAATAAATATAAATAAAGTAACACGTAATTGCCATTTAATTCAAAAGACTGTTAATTACTTTATAAACTTAACTTAATTATAATTTTACCGCCGTTGTTAGAAAGTTCTTTTTTGATGAAGCTTAAGAAAAAGTTAACTCTTTAGAGCATCTTTTTCGTTTTAATTTTTATGATTTTTTATTCGGCTTAAATGTGTTTATCCCAGCGAAAATATGAAGTAAGCTAAGCTAAGCTTTATAGCATTGTTTAAAGGCTGATATCGTAGTAATATGTGCTTTTACAGTGTCAACTTGTATAATATGCGGATGTTGTTGGTAGATTACCTCTGTTTGTTATTACAACGTGTAGTGTCACAATTGTAGATTAAATTTAGTTATGATCAATATATATGGCAATCTTATTTAATGCAAACGTAACATAAATTAGTGATTATTTGTTTCTCAAACTGGCACTGGTTTGTAAAAAATTCAAATTATTACAGTTAAGTATGGTAGTAAAAATACTATAGTTCAATTTTACATAAATATCGCTTAGAAATATGTATTAATATATCACTTTGGTAATAAAGTCTTTAGAATTAATTTACAATGTTTAAAAGACTAATTTCTTTAATCTTTACGTAGGTAAAGTAAACAAATGAAAGGGAATCAAAGAACATTTCCATGTTTATGGCTTAAACCGACCTTTCAGTGAAAACACAGGTGATCGATCAACGAAATTACATTCTCGCTTCAATATATAAAATTGTAACAGGCAGAGAAGGTCATAATAAAAATAATAATAAATATTAGATTATAAATATCATTATGGCAATATTGATATTGTCGTGGCGCAGTGTGATCGTAAGCACGACGATTGTGGGTTTGGCTCCGATTTAGAGGAATAAGTTATTTCACATTTTTGCTCTGGTAGGTAGACACAGCACGGTGTTGAATTCTGCCATTTAATATAATGTGTGTTGTAATTTTTCGGAAATTGGGAAACGGTGTGTGACAACTACAATAGAGTACACACCAAAAGATATTTCTTTGTGTTATTTAAGCCACATTGTTTTTTATTAAAGTCAGCTTTACTAAAAACAACGTATAAAAGCATATTTATATTTTACAGCAATAAATAGTATTATGTACTAATGTATTTAGCAGAAAATTTATTTAGTGGATCGCTGGAGTCAACATAAATAAAAAAGTTTCTCATTATATATATAAATATAGTTCGTTAATTTAGTTGAAATCTTCTTTTTCTTCTTCTTCTCTTTAATTATGGCGTTTCGAGCGTGCCAGTTGAGCACAATTCACTTCGCCAATGTCACGTTTAATGGAGAACACTAGTTGAAATCTTCGCAGTGCAAGTAACAAATCACAGCGTCATAGAAAGTGTAAAGACCAACGTGATTCACAACATCTACCTATAAACGTGACGGATGTGGCTCTGCTAATTAAACAAAGCGTGACATTGAGCTCCGGTACATGTTGGGTGTATCGTGTTTAAAAATTGGTTGGAAAGTGAGAACGGAGTGTTTTAATAATAATATTCCTCTGTCTTGCTTGTAATATGTACAAAATAATGTAAAATTATAATAATATAAAAAAAAATCAAGTATCTATAGTTACATATACATTAATTTAATTTGAAATTAAAGTTTAATTTTTGAAGGTTTCCTAAATCCTGTAATTGTTAAGTCTCACATGCTTTTTATTTTGATATTTCCAATGCTTTTTAATTACCCTTCGCCTTAAAAAAATAAAAAGAGGTTGCACTAGCAATAATTGTGAGTTCAATTTGAGCCATAATATTTTACTTAAGCTGGCATAAAAGCATTTAATATTTGACAACATCTGTTCTGCCTGAATCTGTGACGTCATAAATATCAAATTGAAATTACGTATTATTCATTGACTATTAGCTTTTCTAATGTTATCTTATATAAAACAATATTCTATATCCTAAAGATAATAAAAAATGGAAACCTCGTAACAACAAATACAACCTAACCTAACGTGACATGACGGAAAAACATAATCAATATTATGTCGGTAGAGGCAGTGACCGAGGACTAGTCGATATAGAGTTTTTCAACGCACAATACTGCCATTGTTCTATTGTAAACTTTACCTGTTTGCCTGTAAATTTGTTTATTTACCTATGCTTTTATTAAAGAGGTATAAAGATTTCTCTAATAAAAAATTTAACCTCTTATACTATTTTTAATAAAAATATATACAAATATATACAAATAAAATTTTCTTTTATAAACAGTCAGCTTATAATTAGCCTTAGTTGTTCATAATTTTGCTGCAATATAATAATTATGGCGCATTATAATTAAAAAATATTAAGAGCGTTTCAAGAGCTGACTAAAAAAAGTTAAATATGATTTGAAGGAAAAATGTTTTCGTTGAATGTTACTTATAATTTTATATACATATTTTTGTGCTTTTTACTCTCATTTAATTATAATAGGACAGATTTCAGTTAAATGATATTAATATTCTTGAAATTTAATTTTATTCCATGTGTTTCAGTTTCGATATCTAAACAATTTTCTGTCCCAAATATTCCTGTTATTCGAAAAATATCTGAAGCCCAAAACAATAAATTTTCGCTTATTTTATTTTACCCAATTTTACCTTACATGAACGCCAATTCTCATATAAACCTTAAATAACTTAAGTCAAACACAGTGTAAGAACTTTAAAGACGAAAATATTTTAAATTGTCTAAATAAGTATTGACTTCAGTCACCTGTATATTTGATGCCGATATTGATGGAATTCTTTAATAGGTATTTACTTATGTTGACATAGTAGTTTTCATATATAGCTAGTACTGTGAACTTGTTTCTAACGACAAATAATATATGCGTAAATATAATTATATAAACGATGTTAATATTTAATATAAATAAATTACACATCTAATATAAATTTTACACTTTAAATTCTTACGTAATCTCGTAAAAAATATATTAAAAATATATTTAAACAACTTATTAGACATTTTAAGGATGTAATGAATAACTGAAAATTAGAAATCAGGTTTCCTTACGCAAATTTTGTTCATTCATTCAACATTCGAGCCATTCGACTTACACAGCCAAAGTTGATTGACAAATAAATGCTAATTTAAAAAATATTCATAATACTGGTAACATAATATCTTGAGCAATTCTAAACTAGCTATTTTGCTTTCAGTGTGATCTAGCCTAATGAATGGTACATACATACATACATACATATCTTCACGCTCTATCCCTAGCGGGGTAGTCAGAGAGAACGGAGCGCCAAACGCTGCGGTCCCTGCATACCTCTTTCACCTCGTCCACTGTCATTAACCTCTTCATGCATGCTCTCCGGGGAGTCCTCATGCTTTTTACGTGACCTTCCTCCAGTATCTTCGATACTGTGTTTTCGAAAGTTAACCGAGGTCTCCCCTTACCTCTCTTACCACACACTTTTCCATCGTATATCTTTTTTACCATTCTTTCGTCACTCATTCTTTCGACGTGCCCAAACCACCTGAGCACGTTCTTCTTCATTCTTACTGTGACATCCTCGCCGGTACCTACCATCCTGTGTACCTCTTCGTTGCGGATTCAGTCAGCTAAGATGACTTCACATATCCTTCGAAGAGATAGCATCTCCACAGCATTCATCTTTCTTTCATTCTTCTTCTGTAATACCCACGTTTCACTGCCATATAACAGCGTCGGAACCAAAACTGCATTGTGTACGGCCAAACGTGCAGCGACGCTGACGTTCTGCCGTCTCAACAACGCAGCTAAGGCATCGTTCATTCTGTTACCGGCAGCAACACGTCTTTCCACATCCATTTCGTATCTACCATCTCTACTTAACATACTTCCCAAGTATACTACTTCATTCACTTGTTCTAATAAATTTCCATTCACGAAAATCTTGCAATCTGTCCTTTCCTCGTCTCTTTCAAATACCAGAACCTTTGTCTTACTTGCATTCAGGCTTAGACCATTAGTTTCACACCCGTCTTTCAGAATGGTGACCAATGCCTGCAACTCGCTTTCTGATGATGCAATAAGCACTGCATCATCTGCGTACAACAAGCAATTTACCTTCAAGTCACCCACTTTTACACCCATATCACTTTCTTTCAGTCCTTGGAGAAAGCTATCCAAATATAAATTGAACAACCAAGCCGACATGGCACAGCCCTGTTTGACACCCGATTGGATGCCAAACCGAGGCGACATGTCGGCTCCTACTCGCACACAGGCTGAGTGATCTCTATAAAGAGACTTTACAGCCTGCAGCAAGTAAGGGGTAGTATCTCCCACAATTTCTTTCTCACAACCCTGTCGAACGCCTTCTCCAAGTCCACAAAAGCACAGAAAACCTTTTGGTTTACAGCCAAAAACTTCTCTGTGATCATGCGGATGGAAAAGATCTGATCCATGCATCCTCTTCCAGGTTTTAAACCTCCTTGGGCCTCCCACAGTAGCCTTTCGGATCTTTCTCGCATTCTTCTCGCTAAAATTTTTGCATATACTTTACCAAGCTAATCAAACTGATAGCCCTATAGCTTGCACAGTCTATCTGTGAACCTTTGCCTTTATACAAGGGCACGATGACTGCACTTTGCCAATCATCTGGGACCTCCCCCGATTTCCAGCACAAATTGCATAGAAACCAGAACAAGTCCAAGATGCGAGGTCCACCATATTTGATCATCTCGGCAGTAACTCCATCCGCTCCCGCTGACTTACCACATTTCAAGCTTCTTATTGCACTCTCAACTTCTTTTATACTGATTTCGCCATCTGCTACATCAAGACTCGGCTTGTCGCTGTTACTTGAGACAGAAGCGTCATCACATTCATACATCTCCTTATAGAATGCCGCCCATCGCTGCAAAACGTGTGATCTGTTTGTGAATATCTCACCGTCTTTCGAAAGCACCCCTTTCATTCTAAAGGTTGACGAACAACTCCGTGTATCACTAACTTCTCGCCAGAAAAGCTTCGTGTTATCCCGGAAGTTGCTCGTCAACCTTTCATCTCTTTTACTCTCGTTTATTTCACGCTTCATCTTTATCAGTGCTTTCGTTTGGCGCTTTTGCAGCTTGTACTCTTTCTTTTTAATCTCTCTCATACTTTTATTCTTACCCGAGGCTTTATAATCCTGCCATGCCTTCTTCTTTCTTTCTACAGCATCTTTCACTTCATCATCCCACCATTCGTCACGCTTTTTACTAAAGCCTCTTTTCATTGTACCACATACCTCTGTCGCAGCTTCCACCATGCAGTTCCTAAGGTTCTGCCAACATACTTCAACGCTTTCATTTCCTGTTTCACAACTATCTAGCTTTTTGGAAACCCTTTCTGTATATTCCTCTCTGATCGGTGGATCTTGAAGCTTCCAGCTTCTTATGCGATAATTCGATTCCAAGTATGAACACCTTGTGCGGTTACGCCATCCTACGAACAAACCCCTAAATCTAGCAATTACTAGATAGTGGTCCGTTCCCAAGTCGGCACCCCTAAACACACGTGTGTCCATCACTTGTTTTCGAATCCGCTGATCCACTAGGAATAAGTCAATCATACTTTTCTCTCCCATGCGGTCCCATGTATACATGTGAATTTGTTTGTGGTCAAACATCGTGTTTGCCACAAACAAATTCCTTTCCTTGTAAAGTTCCAAAATGAGCTTTCCAGCCTCATTCACTCTTCTGTCACCATAATGACCTAACACACCTTCGTAACCACTTCTCACGGTTCCGACCCATCCATTCATGTCTCCACATAATATTAATTTTTCATTTCCTCTAACACTGCCTAGAACATCCCTGACACTCTCGAAAAACCCCTCAAGTTCGCTTAATGAAGCTGAGGATACCGGCGCATATGCCACCAACAAGAATATTCTTGTAATCCCCAGCTTGAAGCGAACCCAAAGCAGTCTAGGGTCGATCGCCTCGTACTCTACCACTGCACTAACCAATCGAGAGGACAATAATACACCTACACCTTGACACCCGCGTTCGCTCTCTGGAACGCCGGCCCAGAGAGCGACGCGGCTGCCCGGCAAATCGGTTGCATCATTGCCCTTTCGCTTGGTCTCAGTCATACAAATGTTATCCAAATCTCGCTCATCCATCACATCTAATAGTTCATTCAAATGGTCAATGGCAATGGTCTTTTCAAATAAAAAATTATTCGGAAAAAAATTTAATAATCGTAGCATCAATGTATGTGATTAATTATAGTATACTTGACCAAAAATTATGTAAAGACATAATATTAACCCGACACTAACTCACTATGTCTTCGTGGTGCAGTTGTACAAAGTTTGGCTGTAATTATGATGATTAAAGCACTCCCACGATCACGACATAACCCGTGATATTAATTTCCACCACAATATCATGACTGTATATAGTATATAATGAATATAATGAATAATAGGAAATGGATTAGTAACAAACCTGAACTTCTCGCAGACTTACCTTCAGATCATCTGCAGCTGTCTCACTCTTTTCAAGACCCTGATAACCCTCAAACATTTGCAGTCCTCGGTGTCCTTTATAACCCCACCAGTGATGCATTTACTTACCGTTTTTCATTTCAACCTACTGAGACAGTTACAAAGCGCAAGGTTTTGTCCTTAATAGCCAGAATTTATGATCCTTGCGGTTGGATATCCCCTGTTGTATTAAAAGCAAAATTATTTATACAGAAATTGTGGCTGTCTGGCCTTTCCTGGGATGATGTACTTACCCCTGAGCTAACCCTAGAATGGAACCTTTTTATTAGAAACCTTGAGTGTGTTAAAGATATTTCAATCCCGCGGCGTGTCTTTACTGACAGTTCCTTTTCCTATTCCATACATGGTTTCTGTGATGCCTCAGAATCCGCCTTTGCCGCAGTAGTGTATTTAAGAGCAGAAAATCCTTCAGGCCAGTGTTCAGTTCATCTCCTAATTTCTAAAACTAAAGTTGCCCCTATACGTACCCGATTGACTATACCTAAATTAGAATTACTTGGTGCTACCCTGCTTACTAAATTAATTAATCATGTTGTCCCTGAATTACGAAAGTCAATCCAGTTAGACTCCATCACTACCTGGACCGATAGTAAAATTGTGTTGGCCTGGCTTAAGACCCCTCCTCATAACTTACAAACCTTTGAAGCCAATCGAGTTTCCCAGATACCCTGCTCAGAAGTTCAATCAGAGTGGCGGCATATTCCTGGTAATGTGAATCCGAGCGATTGTGCATCCCGTGGATTAACAGCATCAACCTTACTTAAAAATTATTTATGGTGGTCCTGTACCTGGTTATTACTTCCTCACACCCAGTGGCCCGTTGCAGAGTCTAATACTGATTCTGATCCTAATCTTCCCGGACTTCGTTGTTTGTTAACCACTACTTCCTTACCTGCACCTGATCCATTATTCTTACTTGAACGTTTTAGTTCCTTTACAAAATTAATTGGCGTGACCTGTTATATGTTGAGATTTGTAAATAAAACCCGAAACTTACCCGTTGAGCTATCTGTATCTTTATCTACCCAAGAAAGAAAGCATGCACTCCTGTATTTAGTAAAAATAGTACAGTCTTATTGTTTTTCTGATGAGCTGAGTTTGTTAAAACGTGGCGTTTCCTTGCGGTCTTCCCTAAGACGACTCTCACTCTTTCTTGACGAGGAAGAAATCATCAGAGTCGGTGGTCGTTTACGAAACTCTAATCTTCCTTACGATGCTCGTCATCCTATACTCCTTCCTAAAAGGTGTCATTTTGTTACCTTATTGATATCCCATTACCACGTAGAAAATTGTCATGCTGGAGCCAATGCTCTTCAAGCTTTATTATCCCGTGAGTTCTGGATATTTTCTGCTCGCAGAGCTATCCAGAATGTAATTTTTAAGTGCCTCCCTTGTTATCGCCTTAAAACTGCCACATCTCAACCTCCTATGGGTGAACTCCCTAGAGATCGTGTTACTCCTACCCGTGCCTTTGATGGTGTTGGAACAGATTTTGCCGGCCCATTCCTGACCAAAACCCAGGTGTTTAGAAATAAAAGATTAGTAAAGAGTTACCTTTGTGTTTTCGTGTGTCTTTCTACAAAGGCAGTCCACCTTGAAGTAGTTTCAGAATTATCAACCGAAGCCTTTATCGCTGCATTCTCTCGTTTTGTTTCCCGTCGCGGTCTCCCTAGTTTAATAAGATCAGATTGCGGTAGAAATTATATAGGAGCTTCGAACTATTTAAGCGATGTTTATGATTTTTTAGTTAAACATAAACTTGATATTAGTGATACCCTCACTAAAAGGGGTATAAATTGGTTATTTGACCCACCTGCCTGCCCTCATTGGGGAGGATTGTTCGAAGCAGCCGTTAAATCTGCGAAAACCCACCTTAAAAGAGTGATTGGCGAAACTCCTTTAACATTCGAGGAATTAACTACAATTTTTGCTAAAATTGAGGCGGTATTAAATTCCCGGCCGTTATGTCCCTTATCTAATGACCCTAACGATCTAGAAGTTTTGACGCCTGGTCATTTTTTGATTGGCCAACCTCTTAGTGCTTTGCCGGAGTATCCCTATAACAATGTAAAAATTAATCGTTTAACCCGTTTTCAAGTAGTGCAACAGATAACTCAACATTTTTGGTCGCGGTGGCAGTTAGAGTACCTATACACTCTGCAGACTAGGCAGAAGTGGACTGATCCAGTGAATCCTCCAACAGTAGGCGAGCTAGTCCTCATAAAAGATGATAATTTACCCCCTTTACAGTGGCGACGTGGTCGCATTTCCCAAATTTATCCTGGTAAAGATAGCGTTGTGCGTGTGGTCGATGTTAAGACATCGACAGGTATCCTAAAGAGAGCCTTAACCAAATTAGTTCGTCTACCTATTAGTTAGTTTCTCCCATTTTCTCGTAAACATTAGATGTTTAGGGCGGGGGCTATGTTTGTTTATATATGGCATCCCCGACTAGTTTAGAGTCTTGTGCGAACACCCCGCGCGAGCGGTCAGTTGTAGTTCCCAGTAGTAGTAGTCGAGAAGTAGCAAAAGGGGCACGTGAGACGGCCGACGCGAGCGCACGTCCTTCCTGAATCTAATATTAATTAGCGGTGTGATTTTCCCTCAGCCTTATTTGATTTCCCTTTTGTGTATTCCCTCTTGATATTGAACCTGACAAAGACAAAGCCTACAAAAGATAATAGTGCAAGTAATCCTAGGTGAAGAAAACTAATGTGAAACATTCCACGTGGACAATCAGTGTTTGTGTTGTGAATTATGAAGATAAGGTACTGTACAATTTCTATTATCCTAAAACCGACTATAAGGTAAATAATTAATAAATAACCTCCCCCTCAGCACGCTTCCACAATTGCTGACCCCTACCCACTATTCAATATATATTTTTTGGTAGCAGAACGCGGTTCATTATATTCATTATATACTATATACATTTTCTGGTAGCAGAGCGTGGTTTTCATCCCTCTGGGCCCCCTTAATTATAGCGTGGTTTTCATCCCTCTGGGCCCCCTTAATTATAGCGTAGTTTAATCCCTCTGAGTCCCCCTGATTATAGCGTAGTTTCATGCCCCTGAGTCCCTTTGATTACAGTGTTATTCTCCCGTTTTGGTATTTTGGCTCTTAATTTGGTACCTAACGCATAATTACAATATAATTTAATTTCCTAACCTTTTAAAACGTGTTCGCATCGAGTTGTTTAAAATATAACGCAGTCGTGGGTAGAATCATATTGTCGCGCGCTCGCCTGCCGCATACTACGCGTTTCATTCGAGTATGCTCGTGAATTATATTTTATTATAAATAATATTATATGAAATTTTTATACATATAATATTGAATATATAATTGTGTAGGGTGAATGTATAATGTGTAAAATATATAAATAAATATTGAATATAATTTTATATATTAAATATAAAATATAATAAATACACATAATATGGTTACATATATTTTATAATATTACGCCTATACGTTATTACCTATCCCGTTTTAAATTATAATTGAAGTTAGTTAAAATATTTTAATATAATTTCCTTAAAAAACTAACTTACTTTAAAATATTATCCCTACACTTTTATTGTCACCCTTTTTTTTTTTATTTTTATTTAAATGAAGCTTAAGCCTTAATTGTAGTCATATTGTATATCATATTATTTTGTTGTATTGCGATATATGTAGATGCGACGCGTCCCTGAACTTGACCGTAACTGGTTTCTTATCTCGCCAGCTGTTGTGGATTCATTGTTTATTACGAGTTTATTATTTTTTTAATATTTTAGTTGAGTTATTTGTTTACTTGATTTCTGATTTCGCCCGTTGGTAGTGGGTTCATTGTTTATTACGAGTTTATTATTTTTTTAATATTTTAGTTGAGTTATTTGTTTACTTGATTTCTGATTTCGCCCGTTGGTAGTGGGTTCATTGTTTATTACGAGTTTATTATTTTTTAATATTTTAGTTCAGTTATTAGTTTACTTGATAATTTAAAATGGCTACTCATGATGAAACAGTAAAATGTTCCTTATATACGGAAAGCGCAGAATATAGAAAAAATATAGGTGTGGTACGCTTTGTTTCCGATTGGATTGCCGATACCTCGGAACTTCTTTGCACTTCTGAAATACCTAGATTATTAGTTAGGTTCAAGGATTTAGATTCTCATTGTAATTTATTTGTAAACGCGTCCTCAGTGCTCCTGGGTGGGTTAGACCCGGCTATCGATTACCAAGAAATTAGTTATGTAAAAAAAGAAGTGCGTTTAGTAAATAAGAAAATAGACGATCTCCGGGTGCGTCAGTTAGAGTTGTGCCCACCTGCTCCCGTAGTTGATCCTGTTATGGCCAGTACACCCGTAAGAATGAGTAGTAAAAATATTACTGAGCGAACTCCTTATAATAGATTACCTGATTTACCTATCCCTAAGTTTGATGGACGTCCTGACTCCTGGATAAGTTTTATTGATCAGTTTGACAGTGTAGTAGATTCCCAACACCATTTAACCCCCACAATGAAATTGCAGTACTTAGTTGGATCCTTAGCAGATGAACCTAAGCGGTTGTTGCTACATTTAAAAATTGAAGAGGGCAACTATGAAGTTGCTCGTGAGTTGTTGAAACAGCGGTATCACAATACACGGGTTCTTGCTGATACCTACATAACCCAGATACTTACCCTGCCGGAGATTTCGAATAAATTTACAGGTTTGCGCGCGGCCTTTTTGAACCCCTTGTTAACTGCCTATCGCTGTTTAGAACGTTTAGAGTTACCCGTCTCCTCATGGTCTTATATGTTAGTACATATATGTTTGACTAAGCTTCCCTCTGATTTGAAATCCCGTTTTGAGCGTTGTTATGGCGGTGACGCTAATGAATTACCTACCTTTAAAAATCTTACTACCTTTTGGAAGACGAATGTCGTCACCATGACAACGTTGGCAACACCTCCCTTGTAGATTCTAACCTGACGAAATTTAAAAGTACTGTACCTAAACATACTTACTTTGCGGCTCCTCCCTCCCCTATATTAGATAATAGACAAAAAATGTTAAAAATAAAAAATGTTATAAATAATAGTAAAAAATGTTACCTATGTGCTTCCTCTTCCCATTACCTCCGTGAATGTCCCGAATTTAGAGCTATGAATCCTAGAGATAGATCGGGATTTGTAAAACATTCCCGGTTATGTTATAGGTGTTTGGACAAACATTCAATTCTTATGTGCAAGCGGGACTACAAATGTTCAACCTGCGGTCGCTCGTCCCATCACACTATGCTATGTTTTAATGATTCCCGTAACCCAATGTATTCCACCTCATCCAATCGCAAGTATAATTATAATTCCAAATTTAATAAACGCAATTATCCGCGTACCTGTCCTGCTTCTACCCGCGGTCCCCATATGGGCGGGGGCCAGCATAAGAAATATTCCCCTTCGCAACTCCAGCGCTCCCCCCAACGACATTCCCAGAGAGCTTCTCCCCCCAGAGAAAATGCTCCGCCCCAACCTAGACAGGTTGAAAATAATATAAGATATCGTGATAATTCCTATAATAGAGAAGATAGACCCACATAGCTAGATACTTGTATTACTCCCCCTTCCCCTTGCCTGAATATCTCACCCAATTCCCTTATATTGTTGCCTACTGTTAAATTACACGTTAAAACTGCTAGTGGTTATTATATTGAAGCGCGTGCCTTATGTGATACCGGTGCCCAGGGTTGCCTCATTACAACCGATCTTGTTGTTAATTACCTCAATTTGACCATCTCCCCCTCCTGTGCCCCTGTACGTGGCATAGGTAATATTCCTTTAGTGGTTTCCCGTGGTTCTATTTCCCTGTGTTTTAAACCTTTGTATAATTCCTTCCCTGAGGTGTCAACCTCTGCTATGGTTATAGATGTGATTGCCGGTACGCATCCTGAGTTTGAGTTCCCTGAGTCTGTGTTTTTTCCTAGTAGTGATTTTTCCCTTGCTGACCCTACCTATAATAAGCCTGGCCCGATAGATATACTATTGGGTGCTGACGTGTTCGGCGCGCTTTTATTACAAGATAAAATATTATATACAATGACTTCTTGTTAAAAATGGAGAAAGTATTATTTGGATACTAGGTATTCTCTATCTACTTTGCAGGATAAATCGTGATTACGAAGAACTATGATAAAGATCATATAACGAATATACACATCAAGCAGAATAATATGAAATAATTTTATAATAACAAGAAAGCACGCAACGCTGTAACAGTAACAGCCAATTTTAACTATTGTTAATTTGGCCCTCCATCTTTTCCCAGTGTATTCGTGACCCGAATTATTTTCTACGGTAATATTTTCATAAAGGCAGCAAAAATTATTCTAAGAAGGTTTTTACGTGCTTGAGATGGTGATAGGCTCTCGCTTTTCTCTGATAGTATAGGGGTCAGACGTTAGGTACGGTTTTAATAAAAACGTATAGTTGAAATAATACATTTTGCTTGTATTGATTGATTCTGTATTATATGTTTTACAAGAAATCCAACAATTCACAATGAATTAATTGTTAAAAGCATACTAAATTAGAGTGATATTAATAACGCCACTTACGATGGCTGTAAACAAAACAGTCCTAGACTTGATCTCCTTTCAGGGTAATACACTGGACGAAATTTTGATATTGAGTTTCGCAATTACAAAAATTATTATAAACTGCACAATGCATAGTTAGATATATATGTATATGACAATCGTGATTTTAATTTAAAATTATGAACTTGGTCGACAGTTTTTATAAGATATTCTTAATGTAGCGTCCAGTGTACCTTATGTACTTGTAACTACTGTAAGTACGAGAATGTTGTGATGCTAAATGAAATATTTTAAGATCAGCATCAAGCGGAGCATCAGGAAAATAAGTTATAAAAAAAGAATTCTTGGTAAAGTGTTAAAAGAATGTAACAGCAAAAATATATATGTATATATATATAAATATATATATATATATATATATATATATATATATATATATATATATATATATATATATATATATATATATAATATATATATATATATATATATATATATATATATATATATATATATATATATATATATATATATATATATATATATATATATATATATATATATATATATATATATATATATATATATATATTATATATATATATATATATATATGTATATATATATATATATATATATATATATGTATATATATGTATATATATATATATATATATATATATATATATATATATATATATATATATATATATATATATATATATATATATATATATATATATATATATATATATATATATATATATATATATATATATATATATATATATATATATATATATATATATATATATATATATATATATATATATATATATATATATATATATATATATATATATATATATATATATATATATATATATATATATATATATATATATATATATATATATATATATATATATATATATATATATATATATATATATATATATATATATATATATATATATATATATATATATATATATATATATATATATATATATATATATATATATATATATATATATATATATATATATATATATATATATATATATATATATATATATATATATATATATATATATATATATATATATATATATATATATATATATATATATATATATATATATATATATATATATATATATATATATATATATAGTTTCATGCAGTAGCAGAATTTATTGTTTTTGCATCAATAATGGAATCATAATTGTTCGATAAGTATTTTAAATGTACAAGAGGATATTTTGTATGAGTTCTAAAAACATAAATTTCATCTAACCGCTTACGCTTGTTGCAAGTTAAAAAATTACCACGACGAATAAATAGCTTATTGATTTTTTAAATTGTTCGTTTCGTGTATTAAGGGTAATTCGTGTATTAAGGGTTGCGTTGCTGGCCTTTTAAAGGTATACGCTCGTTTTTTTGAGTGCCAAAAAAATATATATGTATATATATATAAATATACATATATATATATATATATATATATATATATATATATATATATATATATATATATATATATATATATATATATATATATATATATATATATATATATATATATATATATATATATATTTCTGCTACTGCATGAAACTATATATATATATATATATATATATATATATATATATATATATATATATATATATATATATATATATATGTATATATATATATATATATATATATATATATATATATATATATATATATATATATATATATATATATATATATATATATATATATATATATATATATATATATATATATATATATATATATATATATATATATATATATATATATATATATATATATATATATATATATATATATATATATATATATATATATATATATATATATATATATATATATATATATATATATATATATATATATATATATATATATATATATATATATATATATATATATATATATATATATATATATATATATATATATATATATATATATATATATATATATATATATATATATATATATATATATATATATATATATATATATATATATATATATATATATATATATATATATATATATATATATATATATATATATATATATATATATATATATATAATATATATATATATATATATATATATATATATATATATATATATATATATATATATATATATATATATATATATATATAGTTTCATGCAGTAGCAGAAATTTATTGTTTTTGCATCAATAATGGAATCATAATTGTTCGATAAGTATTTTAAATGTACAAGAGGATATTTTGTATGAGTTCTAAAAACATAAATTTCATCTAACCGCT
Source organism: Dione vanillae (assembly GCA_037178615.1). Classification (NCBI taxonomy): domain Eukaryota; kingdom Metazoa; phylum Arthropoda; class Insecta; order Lepidoptera; family Nymphalidae; genus Dione; species Dione vanillae. Next base: position 49,127 of record JAZFAU010000537.1, read on the forward strand.
TACGCTTGTTGCAAGTTAAAAAATTACCACGACGAATAAATAGCTTATTGATTTTTTAAATTGTTCGTTTCGTGTATTAAGGGTAATTCGTGTATTAAGGGTTGCGTTGCTGGCCTTTTAAAGGTATACGCTCGTTTTTTGAGTGCCAATTAAATTCTTCAATCCCGATTGAGTCCCAATGTCGTATCGGATAAAAACCTAATGCGAGGAATTCATTAATAATGTAGAAATATGTGGTAATAAGTTTCTTTTAAAACGTACATTGTATTGGCTGCCCAATACTGCTAAATTCAGAGTGCAAACGCTCATCGGAGATAGCAATCAACCTTTTCACTGACTGATTAATTCTTCTGAATCTTTAAATGATTTATATCGGCCTACACTTGAGTTATATCGGACGCACATTAGTCTAGAGCTTTTAAGGTCCCAGAAGTCCACTGGAAGTAATAAGTGTACATCTAAAAGTACATCTTTGATATACCTATCATGGAACTACTTCTACTATATCAATTCTACTCTGCCAAGGACTCATTCCCTCTACACTGTAGCGTAGTCTATATAAAATCCAAAAAAAAATGAACCTCATTAGACAAGGACATGGCTCAGGGGAGAACTCTAAGGACCTATGAATTCAAGGGACTTAGATGAAGAAAAGATTACGAATGGCGCAGGGCCAGATGGTCGAGGCGCATTGTAAGACTCTCGACACGGTCAAATCAAAGATGGAGGATATTGCTGTGCACCAGAACAAAAATAAGAACATATTCCACGTGCGGCTGAACTTGGAACTTATAGGGTTATAAGTGTCGCGCCGCTGCGAAATTGATGTTGCTCTACTAAGGAAACCCAGCTTTTTGGAAACAAACTTTATTTAATCTTTCAAATGACGGCAGAACTGAACGCCTCTCAAAATGTCGACGCCGAAAATAGTCATTTTGGTTTCAAGAGGAGTGTTCTAAAAGACGGCTTACGTCAAAGGGGTTCTTTTGTGTGATAAATGTGGAAAATTGTACCTTTTTTGGGCCTGAATTGTACGAGGTTATAAGAACCCCAATTCGAAACTTCGAATTGGGGATCGAGTGAAGTTTTGATTTCGGACCCAAGTTTGTTCTAACACATACTGTGAGACACGTTTGCCTGAGAGATATTTGAGAGATGATAAGAGATTTGTTTGCAATATGTTACTGTAAGATATATTTTTTTTAAATTTTTATCGATATATAAAATAAAAGCATAGCTAAATTAGATCTCATAAAACATATTAATTGGGTTAGTTGGCACATCGTAAAACAAACACGTACTTTGATAAGGGAAGCTACACTCAGCAAACACTCAGCAGAATGTTTATGTCTAATACTATTATACAGAATATATGAATGTAACGATCTATTAGAACACAATGAGTAAATTTTCGCATAAATTTTCGCTAAGAATTAAAAGTAAGGTAACATGGATAGTTTTCTACACGATATTTAATGCAAAGCTAACCTAAAGTATTTGGTGTAATAGAAAATATTAATAAATGACATAATATATATATATATATATATATATATATATATATATATATATATATATATATATATATATATATATATATATATATATATATATATATATATATATATATATATATATATATATATATAATATATATATATATAAATATATATATATAAATATATATATATATATATATATATATATATATATATATATATATATATATATATATATATATATATATATATATATATATATATATATATATATATATATATATATATATATATATAATATATATATATAAATATATATATATATATATATATATATATATATATATATATATATTATATATATATATATATATATATATATATATATATATATATATATATATATATATATATATATATATATATATATATATATATATATATATATATATATATATATATATATATATATATATATATATATATATATATATATATATATATATATATATATATATATATATATATATATATATATATATATATATATATATATATATATATATATATATTTCTATCCAATGTAATGGTAACATTAGAACAGGGAACGGTGCAGTGTCACTATTTTATGAGAAAGGACGTCATATAAAGATGGATAAACTTAAGACAGTTAAAAGGGTACATGTCCAAGAAAGATACAAATTCACACAGTGAGTATATAAGCCACATAAAGATGTAAATTATTTATTGTTGTAAACCTTACTTTCCGCCACGACGGTCCTCACTTTTAATACGTATAAAATTAATAAGAAAATTTGGTTTTCAATTTCGTTTTATAAACGTTATCGAGTAAACGTCAATTGATTGGACTGTACAATTAAAAATGAATCCCTTGAGTCCAGAATATCCAACCATCCGATGAAGTTTTATAGACAAATTTATATAGGTGACCTTTGACCTGGTTCTTAATATATATATTTAATTTGGTATCTCTTATCCAAGGCAATCTATTCTAATTAATTTAAAATTTCATTTCTATATATATATATATATATATATATATATATATATATATATATATATATATATATATATATATATATATATATATATATATATATATATATATATATATATATATATATATATATATATATATATATATATATATATATATATATATATATATATATATATATATATATTATATATATAACATACATAACGAAATGAAACTAATTCATTCCTCTGAGGGATCATATTCATAATTATAGCTTAAACGTCCCTGTGTGCCTCGATGGTCATATTTTTTACAACTAAACTTTTCATGTTGACTAACTAACTAACTAACTATGTTACATTTTTTATTATTAACGGATCATAGCTTAAATATGTTGTGGTATTCAATTATCCATCATAAGATTTTGGACAAATATACTTACACATGAAACTGCTTGTGGTAGTTATTTTTCCTAAAATAATGGGGTATCTTTTATTTTATTATTGTCTTTTCTAATTTGATTAATCTGGTTATAGAATCAGAGATAGAATAATTAATTTAAAAAACGTGTATTAGACGTAAATATTTTACCTAAAAAGATATATACCTTTTCAGGTAAAGTATGTGTGTCTACTTATAATTTGTGTACAATCTACAATTATTTATATTTCTGTAATCAAAAATGACATAAACAGCTAACCTTCTAAATAAATAATCACATGTGCGCATCACAGTCGATATTGCACAGAGTCTATATTTGTTATATCGGATCAAAGTGTATTTTGGCGGAGCGCCAGGTACCTAGCTTACTAAAAGATTATTGGTAATACTAAACTATCTCAACAGAGTATGTAGAGTGTTTTTTTTTCGATTTCTTCGTCTTCTAACAGGTAGCATAGCCACAACACAAATTTGCATTTAAGAATGTGTGTTGCCATATTTATTTATTCTCCTATATCAGGCAGAGGAAACCTAACGAAGAGATATATTTTTCCCCAGATATCTGAATAAATTTGAGATATTGCGTCTTGAGAAGCGGAACTTAACGTTAGATTACGATGATATTTCATTTTTCAGAGTAGTTATAGAAAATAAATTAAGCGTAATATATGTATTTTTCTGCAACTCGACACTAACTACCCAAAATGAGTACAAGAATTTCAAACTATTAAACTATTTTCACGGTAGTGTGTTTCTACTAAAGTACTTTTATGAACTCGAATAGACTCGGTCAATTTTTATTACTTCAATTAAAAAAAGAGTCTATTTTAATATCGTGAAAGTGTTATATATTTTGAAACCTCAGTGCTATTATTGTTGCTTATTTATTACTTAGTTTTAGAACAAACATGTTGTTAAAGAAAAATATTTTTGCATAATTTTTTGTACATAAAGGCACGTAATTCCACGAGTTTTCACAATTATTTTATGGATTGAGTAGCAAACTACTTATTTATATTTACGTTACTTTTATACATTACAGGGTAGGCGTAAGGAACCAACTGTTACGACACTTTGTGTTGTCCAATTTTTGAGCATAGGGTAGATGTAACATTGTGTTCATGAAATTTAATTCAAAGTGCTATTTCCTCTTTTGGGTCATTTTCAGTGCAAATAAATGTATTGCTATAGCTTATATATCAGAATAGTTAAACTATAATATAACTTATTGTTGCGAATTCTTTTTCTGGTTATTACTTTGTTGAAATCATATAAATTCAATACTATTACAACATCTTGCTGAATTCCACTATTCTTCGAGCAATTCAATTTTAAGAATAGCCGAACGAAATCTTTCATTTCACCTTAAATTCATGTCATTTCCGAAACTATTGACGTAGAAGAAACAGTTGAAAACATTGTGAGAAATTGGGAGATTCTGCGCTTTGTGTGATCAATAGCCCTCCTCCTTTTTCGAACGTTGATTGATATCATCAATAAATTGTTACAGTTAAGGATGAATTGTGGGTTCAGCTCAGCTCTTAGCCATATTGACACCTTTTGTGCGATGTATACGAATTTTTGTTTTTTATATTCACTTAGTCATACTTGTTCAATATATTGCATTAGATTCAGGAATTGTAAAACGTAGAGACACATTTCACCCTTAATTTTAAATAAAACAACTTATTATTATAAAATAATAAATCGTTCTTGATTTCTCATATCTAGTGGAAGTCAAATTGTTATTTTTAATAAATAATTTTTCTCTGTATTTTTATTATTACGTCTGATTTACATTTTTTTTTCAAATTGTACTTCAAATATAGTTAAAAAAATTAAATATAAATTTCGCTATCGCACAAGGCACAATACTTTGGTTAAATGAAATAGCCATAAATATTGCCACAAAAATTATTTGCTAAGGACATTCAATTAAAATGCAAATGTACCGTCGCGATACCAACACTACTCCTTATAACTTAAAAGTATTTTTAATCTATCCTATGTGTATAGACATTTTTAAAATTTATTTTAAATGCTGTCATGTTCCTAAAATGGTTCATATTTTTTTTATTCTAAAAATCAAATAAGAAAGAAATATATAAAATATATTAAGATAGATAGAATTTTGTATTCTCTATTCCGCTCATTTAAATTTTTTTTATGTATTACATATAAAATATTAAGCCAAGCTGTTTCTTTCTTACTTTTACAAATTATACAGTACGTATTAATACAATATGTTACATATTATATGTTGTATATTTTATATAGGTAATTATAGCATTTAAAAAATAAAGTAATTAGGTTCATGTGAGCTGAAAGACAAACCATATGACTTCAAATTTCTCATTACACTGCAGGATGCTACACCACGTTGCGATAGGCGGCGACTAAAGCCAAGAATTAATGTTTAACTCTAAGTTGAGTAAAGCTGGCAAATAATATATGTTTTATTATAATATATGCTGCAATATGTCGAATCTGGATTTAATTTTAATAATATCATAATACATTATAAATTCTATTTTGTTTTTAAATATTCGTTTTATATAATTTTTTTTTACTGTCGCTAATTTACCTCTTGACGTTAACGAGCAACATAAGTCATAAATATAGCCGATATATTGGAGATGTTTTACTGAAAGACTTATTTATGGGACGCTATAAAAACCCTTTTACGTATTACGTATGTGCAATCCAGAACCAGGAGTTATTTAGTTTCCATGTTATGTGATAAATGTTGTTTATATTCTTGTAAGTTATTTGATTTCACATTTGAGTGCTTAATAATAGCGTGTATATTATGTTATAAATTAAATATAAAACGTAGCGATTTATGATTTTTCGCACTCACACTGTTGTTTTTTCTTAGCTTCGAAAAGTTTAAGTTTTTTTACTATGTATATAAAAAGTAAAAAAAAAAAAATTCCAAGCTAAGTGAAAAATAACGTTGTGACTATAAATGTGATATGTTTACGTTTATTAAGAGTCTATTAGTCATATCTCCTTATAACTTTCATCATAAATAAAATTGTATTAAGCACATATGAGGAAGTGAATAGCTGTTAATATATACAAAACGCCATAAATAAAAAGAAGAAAAGAAAAAACAATTATATTTTTTTTATTAGAGAAAGGCACACGATCAAATCGGGATAGTTTAAATGTTTTTTGGGCTCCCATAGCTTAAGAGATAAGTCATTATAAAGCGACATTGTAGTTCATATATATGTCTATTTGTGTATTAAGAACAGCTTTGTCATTAACATATGGAAATATTAAGGTGAAATTTATATAATACTCATCTACAGTCTCCTGGAAATGAGAGATGTTGAGCTTCTATCATATGACAATTGAATGGTACGGATGCATTTTGACGCTTGCAGCGTAGGCCTTTGAAATCATAAAATTTACAAAATGAGAACTTATACAAAGCGAAAACATTTATGTAAAAACGATTTTAATTAAATTTCATGGTTTTAGAGGCCTCCGCTGCAAGTGTCAAAATGCATCCGAATGATGCATGAGTGCATGAATACGAATTCATTATTATCAAAACTTTGTAAACACAAACTTTAACACAACTTTTTATTTAGCTTCACGCTTTATCCCGCACATGGCAGGGTAGGCAGAGGGAACTGCAGGAACCGTGGGAACCTAGTGTTAAGACACTCCGTTGCTTAGTCCCTGCTTTCTCTGTCCCCGCTTTCCGCCTTTTTCGAGGCATTGCATGTTGAGTGACGGAACTCAACGCCGCGCTTTGCCTAGTTTACCAGAGCGAAGAAAATGGAAATAGAAAAATCCATCTTCCCCGACTGGGGATCGAACTTAGAGACCGTCGCTATACGGTCAGACGTTGCGCCTCTGCGCCACGACGGTCCTCTACATTTAGTTAATATTACTTTATGATTATATATTTAAGACATCGAAAATTTTATACTATTATAAGCTTTTATTCTTCTACAAAGAACTAATCGATTGTGGCTGTACTCTGTCAGCTTGAAATATTTCCAAGTACAATATAACTGGAAAATGTTAGATTGGCTTTACGTACTTTACGTGTACACATATGTATTGCACAAGCTTTGTGATATAAAACAATTTCATAGTTTTCGACATAACATGTTTCTCAATTTAAGGTAATAGTTAAATTTTTAAAGGAATTTTATTCAAAATAAAGAAACGTAATAGTGGCTTTCAGTTAACGCTTAATGAATTCAAGTCCTTTCTGTCCTTTAGAAACTTTGTTAACGATTCTAAGGGCACAATCAATACCGTCAAGTTAGAAATTAGGTTTTATTAAATATTAAAATAAGTCAGAGTTACCGCTAGGGACCCAAATGCCTTAAATTCTAAATGTCAACCTACAGTTGTACCGACGGCAAATTTAAGTTTTGTTTATATTTAAACAAAAAATATTTTTTACTATAAAGTGCTTTTTTAAATTTTATTTCAGAAATCTTTAACGCTTTGTTACATGTTTAATATATATAATTTTCACAAAGTAAAATATTTAAAACTTTCCTTTCCTTTACAAAATACTCCTTTTATAAAAGTGGGGTTTTTGAAAGTTTGGCATTGAGACGTGCGAAATAAATCAAATTCTTTGCAACAAAACTTCTACTATTTTGTTTAAATATTTCTTTATATTAAATAATTTTTGTAGCTTCTTGCTTTACCGTGTATAGCAAAATCAATAGTGATAATCTATTGTTATAAAATTAATGATAATATCAAACTTTCTTGGTTCTATTCTATAAATTTACAATCGTTTACAGTATTTTTAAATTTCCAATTTTTTATAATTATTCTTTACATGCATATTCAAGTAAGTAATAAATATGACATTTAAACTTTAATAATTACCCGAATTACAACTTCTAGAATATTTTCAAGCGTTTTTAATTATTAATTATAAAAATTCCTACTTTAAGTGTAGTTTTTTAATTTCCTCCGGGTGAAATAAATTCTAACCTTTAGGGGTAAGCCCCCCAACAGTGGGGTGGGGTGCAATTTAATCGCGCCCGGTTTACAGGCCACCATTTGTTTCAAAACTCGAAACACTAAGTTAATATACTGTTTCAATGTATAACGTCAACTCCATAATAATTACGTAAATCTAATCTTTAACGCAGTCACTTGTTATTAGGAATCGCCCAGGAATAACGTTTTCCACAATGATTTTTGTTCGAGTAGACGTATGGTGTTGGTAATGCGTACGTATTTTATATTGTGCGCCATAAACTGTTTTAATTGATGTGTATTTGACTTTTAAATTATTAGTTTAATATGTATAGAGTATTTTTACTATTTATTTCGCATGTAATCTATTAAAATTATTAAATTACTCTCCCTTCGCATTTTACCAGCTTGTTATAAAAGAAAATAATTCTTCCCTGTAAGGTTACTGTTAAGGGTTTCGATTAGTCTCCTTAATTATAATATTTTACTTTTGTAGCTTACAGTTTTAAGCTATAGTAGAATCTTATTTATTTATGTTTAAAACAAAAAATCATTTTTGTAGTTTTTGAAGATGTTTTTATACAACAGTACTTATAATATTTTCTATTTTGGCTCTTTATTGTTATAAGATATAAACTAGAAAATTATCATATAAGTGTATGTTAAGTAAATACAAAATGAATATTTTTGAATGAAATGACATTGGACTACACAGCAATTCCTACCACGATTATTATATATATAATATATATACTATATATTAATAGATATAGATATATATATATCTATATATATATATCTATATATATTATATATTATATATATTATAGATATTATATATATATGATATATCTATATATATATAGATATATATATTATATATAATATATAAATCATATATATATAGTCATCTTACATATGTCAAACCCGGACCTAATTTATTGACTAATACTTATCAAATACTAAGAGGAAGTGATATCATACAGAAATGTGGTATTTTAAAAGGGTTACGAAAATGTGGATACAATAAGAGTCCTTTCCGACCCTCGACACCTCTTAAGTTACAGTGAGCTTCCTAATTTAGTCACTTTACATCGCGGATAGGAACCTCTCTGGAAAAATTTCTGAGGTTCACGAAGAATTTTAACTCAAATCCGATCCACCGATGTAGGTCCAATTCGTATAGAGCAAGCTCAGGTTTTCTTTACTTGACCATTCGGCAAATAGCCCTACCTATGGCAAATACCTAACTCAAGAGCGTTTCGGCGGCGTGTTGTAACCTTACCTTAACCTAGGCACACCCAACTAATTCCATTTCCCCGAGTATTAAACTAAATTTCGCTGTATATCAATCCGTTACACGAATGTATAACGTCGAAATAAACGGCAGCGCCAAACGCCTGTGGTCCCTGTAACACCACCTCTTTGGGCTTCGTCCACTGCGTTAGCGTCTCTTCATACATCCCTGTCGGAGTCCTCATGTTTACGTGACCTTCCAACCATCACTTTAAAGCCCGGCAACGCGTACGGCGGCCGAGTTGCAGGCGATGATCAATTTTAGCAATATGTTTGCATTACTTACCCATAAAAATGCTATGTGGCTATTTTTATAGGTCTGGTTTTAAATTTTATAATTATACAACTAATCTAAAGATATTATGTTGTAATAATTAGGAACGTAGAATTAGAAATTGTTATTATCAAGACTTTGTATTACGTACTACAACATATACACATAGTCACAACATTATAAGTATATATACCCACTCTACTACATATGTAGCCAGTATAACAAATATTGTTGAGAAACCAACAACCTGTTCAACTCATAAGCCCGACTAAAGCGGATTTGCTTTGAACTACGATTTAAATTTTGGCCGTCTGAAGCGCTCACTGTATGATAAGGAACGAACTAGCGTTAATTGACGTGTACTGATTAACCTGTCCACTTGGCCAATCTTTGAAAAATTAAGAAGTAGCTCTATATATATTAGATATGGTACTTACTGCATTTGAAATTTTATTATTGTGTAACTATAGTATTTAATTCTAAATATTCTTAAATATTTCCCATGTAGCTAGTGTTGATATTAAATGAGATCGGTTCATTCATTTATTTTAAATACCATTGTGTCTGAATTATTTTTATTTTATAATTTTATTACAGCTCCACGATTAAGAGCAGGCAATAGTAAGCATGAACCCTAATGTCAATACAAACATTCTCCTTAATCATCCCCGACTTCCAACAGTACGTACTTTTATTTTCGCAAGAAATAAAAGTAATTTATTTAACCGATCAGATAGAACCCGTCACCCTCCGTGGTTACCTACATACAGTGGTTTCCACCTCGATTATAAATCACCTTCAGAGATCTAACTTAGTGCTTATATAAAGTCTGATATAGATAAAAAGCTCTTGGTATTAATTAAATTAAAGTTAAGATCTACAAATGAATATTAAACATTTCCATTAAAAAGAAGTTTCGTAAGCTTTGAAAATATGAACTTTTACCTTTACCTTTGGCAAACTGTCACTTTTTACTAATATAAATGCTATGTTATGTTACCCTTATAATAAACCGTTACATGTCCATAAGATTTTTAACTAAATTCATATTTTATTTTTAAATAATATCACGTTTTACCAAATGGGATTTGTATAACGTAGTTTTATAATCTCTTCCTTCAGTGAATCATTCTTAGTGTAATTTCTATATCAACACTTTCAATTTGTTTATCAACATTGACTAAAATCGAAATTAAACAAATCAATATTACTAAAATTTGTAACATGGTGTTCTTACATACACTGTTTATAGGAACTAAACCTTACAGCTACTGACCAACACATTCCCTTATTTTGTCATATATCTAATATTTTTTTCAATCCCTGTATCCTCATAGACCCCACCGGGGGGCGGAGTCTTCAGGTAGAAGTAAGGATATTTTCTTCTTTTCCTGTTTTCCCATCATCATATAATAATTACTTCATAGAAATACTTTTATTTTTTAGTAACTTAAAGGCAGTTGCTACATTATCCATATCTTAAATAACTTCCATTCAAATTTATGAAACGCCTAACTGTAGTTAAGGGCCTTCCATTTCACCCACGTAGATTACAAAGAATGTACAGAAATAATACAGTTTCAGCCAGTAACCTCTGCAAAGCTACATCTAATGGAAAATTAGGTCAGTGTACTTTAGTAACATATTCTATATTCATCTAAATCTTGTATATACTAGTATAGAAACCTACTATCTATATATGTCTTTAGTTTTCTATATTTGTGGTAAGTCATATATATCCTTAATAAATGAAATATTAAAAAACGAGTTTTTATATGAAAAATCGAGATATATTGGGGATAATAAGGGATTGTTTCAAGTATTTCAAAAATATATACACAAGTCAGTCCAATGCGTAATCCGTATATTTTATCCGTTAACCAACTAAATTCCACAGTCCGATTTTAGGGTCCTATCCATTAATTTGTTGTATGAAATAGCCCAATACTGTTGTGATAATTACGTCCCTACTAGGCGTTTTAAAAGGTTTTCTAGGTGCTTAAATACAAAATTTCATTTTTCTATAGGATTGTTCAGGAGTTAGAACAGTGGGTGGTGTAGGTTATAAATTTTAATGTTTATGTAATTTATTTCCCCCCCCCCCCCCCCCCCCCCCAGAGAGCAAAAGGTAAACTCGGTGAGAATTGTGTTATATGAAATATCGCTACTTGCTCCCACCCTGCCTACCGTGCAGGAAGCAGCCGATAGCTTTCACAAAACAGTATCTCGTGTAAAGAGAATGCATGCTAACTGACCCGTATTTCTTTTTTGTAATAAAACTGCATGATTCGTACATTCGGTTTTAATTATTATAATAGAATAGAGTCTTATTAAACGACCTTTAGATAAAAGATTTTACAGCTATTAAAACCTGGAGTGTAAGTAGCAATAGTTTTTTAAAAACTGTAACATCTGGTATAACGCCATAAAAAACAGCCAAATAAAAGTTAATGTCTCTTAGGAAAAATAGCTCGACATCGTGATCGGTTTTCCGTTTATCTATTAAATTTGAAGGTCCGTGAAGGGCTCCTAAATTTATTTTTGTTAATTACAAAAGCTCAATCTCGATTAATAAGTTAAGTTTCTGTCTAAAACTTTACTTCAAAATAAAAATTTCAATAATTTATATTATATCCTTATCTAAACAAATAACACACCTGCTTACCCTATAAATTTGTATTCATCTCACCTGCTTTATTTTCTTTCTTCTTCCCGTCATTTTCCATTCCGTAACCTCCTATACATTGATATTTTACATTGTTCATTATACTTTGCATAAGAAACCTGGCTTGCTCTTCCTTCGACAATTGACCTACATCGGTGGAATCCGTTTGTAAGTTAAATTCCTTCGGTGAACCTCAGAAAGTTTTCAAGAGAGGTCCTATCAGCGACTGAGTAAAAGACTCATTAGTGAAAGCTCCTGGTAACTTCATGAGTGTCGACGGGTTCGGGAAAGGCTCTTATTGTTATCCACATGTTTCGGTACCTTTTCCCAAATACAACCTTTCTGTATGATATCACTTCCATAATAGTATTTTGATAATCTTACTCAATAAATTAGGCCCCCTTGTGACATATTGGTAAAGAGAATATTATATATATCTAATAATTCATATAGATATATTATATATATATATATATTAGATATTATAGATATCTAGTATATATATTATATATATATAATTATAATATATATATATTATATATAAATTAGATATAGATCTATAATATATATATATATATATATATATGATATTATATATATATCTATATATTTCATCTTACCATATGTCCAACAAGGGGCCTAATTTTATTGAGCTAATATTATCAAATCCTATATGGAAATTGCGATATCATACAGAAATGTGGTATTTGAAAGGGTACGAAAATGTTGGATAACAATCAGCGTCCTTTCCGAACCCGTCGACACCTCATTAAGTAACAGTGGCTTCCTAATGAGTCCATTTTTTACAGTCGCTGATATGACCTCCCTTGAAAAATTCTGATGTTCACGAAAGAATTTTAACTTCAAATCATCGATCCACCGATGTTAGGTCACTTGTAGAAGAGCAAGCTCAGGTTTCTTTACTTGCAAAAGTATATGAACAATGTAATATCAATTGTATAGCGGTTTTACGAATGGAAACGTCGGAAGAAAATAAAGCAGTGTAGATGAATACACATTTATAGTTAAGCCAGGTGTGTATTTTTTCTAGAATAATGATATAATAAAATTTATGATTTTTTATTTTGAAGTAATTTTTAGACAGAAAACGTCAACTTTATAATCGAGATATGACTTTCGAATAACACAATTCTATGGAGCCCGTCAAGGACCCTTCAAATGTTATAGATAAACGGAAAACGCCTCACGATGTCGATCTATTCTTCTAAGGAGCCATTTAACTTTTATTGGCTGTTTTTTTATGGTGTATACCAGATGTGTTCCAGTTTTAAAACTCTGCCCTACTACTACTCCAGTTTAATAGCGTAGCATCTTTTATCTCAAGTCGTTCAGAACTCATATTCTATTATCCATAATAAAAAAACCGAATTTACGATCAGTCAGTTTATTACAATTAAAGAATACATCGTATGCATGCCTTCTCTTTTACGAGATACTGGTTTTGGTTACGGCTATGCGCGCTCCTGCACGTAGCAGGGTAGTAGCCATTAGCGATATTTTTCATAACCACATTCTCCCCGAGTTACCGTTTGTCTCTCATGATTTAATACATTAACATTAACATTTCTAACCTAACCCCACTGTCTACTACTCGAACATCACTAAGACATTAACGTTTGTAATTTAAGCACCTAGAAAACCTAAAACTCCTAGGACAGTAATTCACAATTATTTGTGGCTTATTTCAGACAAAATTATGGATATGACCGCTAAAATCGGACTGTGGGACTTTAGTTTGTTTTAACGAGGAAATCATACGATTACGCAGTTGACTTACTGTGGTATATAATTTTTTGAAATACTTTAAAAAATCCTTTATATATCCCCCTATTCTCTCGAGTTTTTTTCATAAAACTTTTTTTTTAATATTTTTCATTTATAAAGGCTATATTGACTTCCAAATATTAGAAAACTAAAGAGCATATATAGATAGTTAGAGTTCTTCTGTCATATACATAGATTATATGGAAATGAATATTATACTAAAGTAAACTGACCTAAATTTCCATATATTTAGCTTTGCAGATGTTTTAACTGGCTTGAACTGTATTCATTACTTTCCTTTTTGTAATAGACGTTTGGGGTGACATGTAAGCCAACTTAACTACAGTTAGCGTTTCACTAATTTGGAATGAGCTTATTTACGATATTGCTAATGTAGCACTCGCCTCTCAATTTTTACTAACAAAATAAATATTTCTATGTTATTTAGATAGATGATGGAGAAACTAATATTACTTTTTATATCCTGAGGTGGGTCCTATGAGGATACAGTGATTGAAAAATATTAGATCTATGACAAAATAAGAATTGTGGTTGTCAGTCGCTGTAAGTTGAGTTATATAACAGTGTATGGTAATACACCAATGTTTACATTTTTAGTAATTATTGTTGTTTTATAATTCGATTATTACAATTGTTAGATTTAACAAATTGAAGTGCTTGATCCTTAGAAATTACACTAACGAATGCTTTTCATGAAGAAGAGATATAAACTACGTTTATACAAATTTCCCCATTTGGTAACGTGGATTTATTTAAAAATACATATGAGTTCTTTTAAAACATCTATGACATTGTACGGTTTTATAAGTGGGGGGATACATAACATAGCATTTTTATATTAAGTAAAAGGTACAGTGTTGCCAAAGGTAAAGGTAAAGTGTCATATTTTCAAGCTCAAAATTCTTTATTGCTGTTTTAATATTCATTTGTATATCTTAAAATTAGATTTACTAATACCCAAGATCTTTATCTATATCTACTTATATAAGCACTACTTTAAGATATCCTGAATGGTTATTTATATCGAGGTGGAACACTGTATGTATGTAACACGATGGTGCCGTGTTCGTATTCTTCCGTTAAATAATTTACTTTTATTTCCTTGCTAACTAAAGAAGTAAATGTTTTGATTCGGGGGGGGGGGGGATGATAATGGATAATGGTGTAATTTTTGACATTGGGTTTCCTTGCTTCTATGCCTGCTATTAAGTTCGTGGAGCTGTTTAATAATTTACATAAAAATAATTTCATACCACATGGAATTTAAATCAATGCCAATGAACGATCATCATTTAATATCACACTAGCTTACAATTGGAATATTTACGAATTTTAGATTAAATACTATGTAACACCAATAATTTAAATTCTCAAATGCAGTACCATATCTAATATCTATCTAGCTACTCTTAATTTTTCAAGATTGGCATTGACTTTATCATTACCGTCAAATTTAACGCAGTTCGTTCCTTCATCCCTACAGTGAGCGCTCCAGACGCAAATTAATCGTAGTCAAAGCCAATCCGATTCATTCGTTGCTTATGATTTTTGCACAGGTTGTTGGTATCTCACACATATTGTTACACTGCTACATATGTATGAGTAAGGTGGTATATATACTTAATAATGTGTGAATATTTGCTATATGGTGTAGTAATATACAAGTCTTGATAATAACAATTCTAAATCTATAGTTTTCATAATTATACACAAATACCGTTATATTATTGGGATAATTATGAAAATTTAACCATCACCTATAAAAAATCCAACATAGCATTTTTTTTTATGGAGATAATGCAAACCTATTGCTTAAAGTGATCTCGAGGCCTCGGCCCTGTCGCGGTTGCCGGCTTTTAAAAGTGGAATGGTGAAGGTCCACTTCAAACCTTGAGGAACTTCCCGACGGGGATGTTATGAAGACGCTAACGACAGTAGACGAAGCCAAAGGAGGTGTACAGGGACCCAGCGTTTGCGCTCCGTGATTTCCGACGTAATAAATTCTATCACGGATATACAGCGAATTTAGTGTTAAATACTCTGGAAATGGAATTTAGTGGTGTTCCATATGTAGGTAGTGTTACAAAACGCCCGCCGTTCAACGGTTGATTTAGTATTTGCCCTAGTTATGCTTATTGCCGAATGTCGGGGGCCGGTTTCCTTTAACGCCGTCAGCTTTGAATTGGCGTTTTTTTAAAAAAAAATTGAATTTTCATGGCACTGATGCCCCTCCATACAGTTGGGTGACCAGTATGGGGTAATTTCGTTCATTCGCAATAGGGCTCAATTTGCACAAAGCACAGCAAGTTATAGCAATCGAGCTATGCGAGGATACCGCACAATATCATGGACGGCGGCTACACTCCTGGCGTAGAATCCACCCTTGAGGATGTGTCCAGGGTTCATGATTCCGGGCACGCGAGCCGTCTCTTGGAGAACGACCATCGTGAGAGGACTTCGCCGTAGAACATGAAAAAGAACGAATCCTTTTACTCCGCAATGGATGGTGGAGCTAGAGTCCCCCCCTTTGCGGCCTGGTTGGACGGTTGAGGTGGTCCGCCGTATCTTCAACGCGTTAAAGAGAAATTCGGGATCTTGACGTGCATGTGCTGACAGGACCGGGTGCTCCGTCAAATACCCATCATCGACAGTGTCCACTAATGTAAAGCGCCATTCGACTCGGCACAAACACTCTAGCTGAATGCCCGCTTGGTGACCCACAACGCCATTCGTTAATACTATAGTTGGTGAGAACCTCTCTCCTTCCAAATATGATAAGGGCCTGCAGATGTGAGAGAACTGATCGGCATTAGTTTTCTTTCCGCATCTGTTGGATGGTTTCGCAGTTTGGTGGTTCGCAGCAGCGGGCCTTGCACCGAGGCGGCATAGAAGAAATGTTCAACTGATTCATGGTGTCTCATTTAGGTGAAGGTTCCGGGTTAAAATAAAAGGAGAAGGGTATTTCAGCAACGAACTTGAAGAGAAAATATGTTTATAATAATTAAATCATTATCCTTGTTTTTATAGAGAAAAATCGGCGGCTTTACCCAAACCAAGTTTTTATGAATAGAACATGATGTATTCTCAGCATGGGGTTATATTGAAACTATGAGCGTTAACTTATTAAATGCACGTCCTTCCTTCGATTAATGGACTAGCCTAACATAAAGGATTTCCCAATTTTGGCGGATTTTTTCAGTGATCTAAATTTTCTAACCAGTTTAAGGCATTGATCGAAAAAGTTCCAATTAACATTTAATTAATCCGATTTTCTAAATAGTAAATAGTAGGAAATAATGAGATTTATAAATATATAGTAATTCAGCGATCCGATTGTCATCTTTTGTAGACACTGCAAGTATTTAATCAATTTTAGTCCATGAATTTTCGAATAATAGCAAATACTTCGTGCATTGACGAATATTGCCTCGTGTGGGCGGTGTGGGGTTAGCGAACGTAATTTAAAAACGAATGATGGTTGTTAGTGGAATGTGGGAAAATAATTTAAAACAATTTCATAGCTATTTTTAGTTATTATCAATAACATCTGATATTTGGTTATCATTATACTTCTATATGTACGGCCTTTTCACGTTTGTTTTCCCTAAATACCTCTATTTTTAGAAACTGACTACACTAAACTTTTTAGAAACCTTTGGTTTATTTGGATGTTTTTTGTATTCATAAGATCCAATAATATAGAACCTAATAGAAGTAAACTTACTTAAGTAAATTTAATTTACTTAAGTAAGTTATTCGAG
>JAZFAU010000537.1:83292-100422 GCA_037178615.1 Dione vanillae
CAATAGGATTATAATTGGCTTTCCCCCTGTTTACAGCCGACGCGCCTTGCTTCTTCCCCTCCTTCCCTGCTGCGTTTCTGTCCCCTTCCCTACCTTACTGCGTCTTCATGTTGACCCTTGACCCCGTCTCTCCTATCCTTTCTTCCCCTGCCTTTCCCTGCGGTGCTGTAACTTTTCACGCTTCTGTCCCTCTCTTGCCCCCCAACGTTTTTATCTTCTAATGGAACCAAATATCTCTTTTTCGCTCCCCCTGTTGGCGATGATTTATTATCCTGCTCTTTACCTCCCATAGCTAGTCACCTCCCCTCCCATCCATGTCGCTGTTCCTCCACCCCAAGCCGTACTGGCGCCGAGGCGTCGCGTCTGCCCCTGTCCCCGCGACGGTTGAGGGTCCGAGTCCCCTCCGCGACGATGGCTTTTCCTTCCTTTCTTCCGCTTGGAACCTCGGCCCGCGCGGCTGAGTTCCGCCATCATCCGTCCTGCCTTCCGAAAAATGCGGCAAGCGGGGACCGAGCCGCGGGCCCACGCAACGGATGTGTCTTCCCATAGGTGCTATGGTTCTGCAGTTCCTGGCCTACCGCACCATGCGGGACCACAGCGTGACGCCCCCCCCATGCTATCTACGTCTTCCCAGCGTATCGGTACTTGCCGGCGGTTCCAGTGTCCCGATCTGTCCGATTACTCTTGTCAGATTTGCTAGTGTATATTCATTTAAAACAACTTCCAAGTTTCTATTCCCATCCCGCGCCCCGCTTTACACCTTCCGTGACTGCCCGTTTTGGTCAGCATTTTCTCCGTCTTTTCCACCTCCCGTGCCTCATGCTCCCGTAATAATTCCTTGATCTCCATAACTCTTTTCCCTTGTCTTCTCCTTGCTTCCATACATCTTACACCTTCCTGTCCTTCCTCGTTCATGTCTGCCCCCTACATTTCAATACCCCCCTTTCTTTGATCCCCTTCGCCCTCGTCCGCCCGCCCGCCCCTGCCTCGTTCCCTTGACTGCCGCTCTTTGTTTTTCTCCCCCCCCCTGTGCCCCCCCCCCTCCTTTCTTCCCCCCCTTTGCGTCTTCCCCGCCACTGACCAGAGTTGTTGGATATGGCTGATACTGACTACCGTCTTCCATCGTAGCTCTATCCGAGTTCTGTGCTTATTATTCTTATGCTGACTGCTACTTTCATACCTGTTAATCCAGCTCTTTGACCAAAACGGTTACAACACTCTCCATAATAGCAATAAACTATTCTTTGACGGACTCTGCTAACTAAGTATATCAATTGATCGAAACTATAGCTTTCCAACGTAGTAAGAAGCTATGCAATGGCCATCCGCTCTACGCAAGTCTCCTCCCGTTTTGCGCCTGAGCCGTCATGGACTCCCGACAACCCGCCGATAGTTGCCATTTGTGTTCTAACTTTAATCCCTGATTACTGCAAATTTTTTTAAATTAACTTTATTATCTCACTTCATCCCTATCGCCACCCCGCCGTGTTGCGCCTTCTCCGCCCTGTACCACAACAGTTAACCGTCGACGCGCCACCCACTACCTCCCATAGCTTTTTTAGCTTGTCCCTGTCTGGTTCAGCGGATCCTTTGTTGCTAGTTGCTTGTTCTCTCATATTAATTATTATCTTTCTAATCTTCCACAAATATCACTCTTGTGTTTTGTTAACGTTTCCCCCTTTTCCGATTCTGTTTCCAACTCTAAGCTTAATCAAGTTGTGATTGGTCCTGGACGTCCGTCTGTCCGTCTTTCCGTTCTGTTCCGTCTGTTCGTTTGTTTGGTTTTGTTTTTTTAGTTACTTTACTGAGGCTTATGGGCTTTGAAACTCCACGCCAGCGGCGTCTAAGCCTCCCCCGTCCCCCCGCCCTTTCACCCCCTTCGCCCCGCGGCTTCCGTGCTTCCCCTATCCTGACCGCACTCCGCCCCCGGCTTCCCGCCCGAGCTAGTTTTCCTCCCCTCCCAGCCCATGCTCCTTGCCGTTTACCTGTTCTTCTCTTTTCCATGCCGTTGTTTCTCTTGACCTCTCTCGCGCATTCTTTCCAGTCCAAATGTGGCCTCCCCTAGTTTCCCCCAGAGGTCTGTCACCCCGCCCTGCGCCGGTGGCCGCCTGCGGTTCCCCTCCTGCGGTGGACGGGTTCGCAGACGAAAACACCCATTGTTCTCCCTTTTGTCCCCCCCCTTCCACTACAACCTTTTTGTCTTTATGGTTCCCTTTTCTCAACTTTATCTATCAGGGTTGATCTTTCCCCGGAATCTCTGCCAGCTCCTCACTCTTGTCCCACCTTCCTACCCCCCCCCCATCTTTCCCTTGCGCCCTCGCACACCACCGCTTCACGATGCCCTCCCCACATGCCGCCCCCCCCCCCGTAGGCCCGCTGTCCTCCATTTAGCCGCGTGCTGCCCTCCGTCCTCCCTGTTTTTTCCTTCTTGACACTTTAATTGTCTCTTAAACGCCGAGACCCCTCCAGCAATCCCCTCTCCCTCCTGTCCCCTTCGGTCCCTTCACTATTCTACTTCCAATCCTTCCTTCTCTCATGGTTCTCCCTAGCCCAGCAGGCAGGTGGCCGACACGCTCCCTCCTGCCCGCCCCCTTAGTCATCGGTCCCCGCCATCCCTCATCCCGTTCCCTCCCTATTACCCTCTTTTCCTCTTTTCGTTACTCCTCACCTGTTCGCTCCGGCACCTTCCACCCCGTCTTTCGTCTTCCTCCAGGAGCTGGCCTATTACATTCTCCCTCCCTGACCTGCGCCCCCCCCGTCCTATCTCGCGTTCATGCCCTTCGTCCCATTGGTTTTGAGGTATATCCCGCCTCCTCTCTTATGTATATCACCCGCCTCATCCTCCAGTCTCGGCCATCCTGACCGTCCCACACCCTCTCGCAGTCTATTGGGCGTCATAACCTTATACGTAGCTATAAACCTAGCACAATCCGATTGCTGCCTTTATATCTAGCCGCACAAAGTCCCTTTAGGGACCGCTAAACTACTTTTCGTCCACAAACAACCGCCCACTCCCTGGTATTCCCCACCCCCGCCACCTCCCTAAAACTGCTCCTCTATCTTATCACCACACCCAACTTCTGTCTTAGCCACTGCCCGCTCTCGCTCCTTCCCCACCGGCTTAGGGCTTTGTCCAAAGTATCCTCATTAATCAAACAACTGCCCTCACAGTATGTAAACAGCTTATATCTATCGGACTAAAACTATAGGTAGAATACATAATAATAAGTCCGAGTTAACACGTCTGGGTTTATTCAACGGGACCGGTATCAACTCTAGGATATTTAACAGGTTGATACAACCTACATTCCCGGTTGATACCACCTACCTTTAACATCCTCGTAGGCCATTCAATCATCCACCAAAGTTTCACCCTTAAGCGCCAACTTAGCTCCCCCCCCCCCCCGATTTCATAATTCCACAATATAAGTCCTCAACATTCCCCCACATCCCCGCCCCTCTTTCTCGGGCCTCGCCTCGTCCCTTCTTGCGCCGTGGCGCTCGCTTCACCCCCTAGCCATGTGTTTTCCTCCGCTGGTTCCCACTTTTAGTTTTCTTTCAGTCTTTTTAGCTCCTCAGTGTGAATTAACCTTTAAAAATTTTCAAACAATTTCAGCATCTTTTTAAAGATTGTAAAGTTTTAGACTGTCTGGAGAGCTTTATGCGGTACGGCGTTCCACAGAGCGTCGAGTGACCAGAGAAAGCTTTGTATAAACGCCATTCGTCTACGAGGAAAGGTATTCGTTAAGGTTATCTCCTTCTTATAATTTATTCCTGACGACTTCATAAAGAGGGTTACTATTAAGTTTTACAAAACGTAAGCAACCCCACTCCCATTAGTCTTAATATTTCCTTTTCACACACTTCCCCGAGAAGGGAGACGCCTTTTACACGCGACTTAGTACGAGTTCTTTAGATACGAAAATATATGCATATTCATATGTATAGAACTAACTAAGCAAGCAAATCTGATCTCGAAAGCATAAGTTTAATTAGTGATTTTCTTACACTGTAAGACAATTTAATCTTGTGATATAAGATTGAACAATTTGCAAATTGAAATGAGTCGGACGTTTTATATTTAATAAAAAAAAAAAAAAAAAAAAAAAAAAAAAAAAAAAAAAAAAAAATGTATTGACCCGGATTTTTGGACAAAATCGGAACGTTAACGAATATCAATAAAACTTATCAGTCACCGGCAAACTAAATCCTCGTAGCTGGTTTGTGCATCGTAATACGCTAAAGGGTTTTATGGCTTGCTGATAAATAAGGATTCATAGAAAACATCTCCAATGATAAACAGTTATTTTTAAGAATTGCAGCAGTCAAAAAATTAATACAATATTCTTGATAAGTTATTACTTCTGTAATATCCCTTTAAACATAAAATCGCTTTCTATTTTGGTTGTAGGCCAAATCTTCCTTTTAAATATAATATTCGTATTTAAAATCGACGCATTGCCATCACCCATTGACAACGTAAAAAATAAAAAATTTATATAGTATAGTACTTGTCACAGCTCGTTAGATTAAAGAGAAAAAAAGGATTCTTGGTTTCGTCACGCCTGTCGCAAACTTTTTTTTTTTGTTTTTCCCGCTTTGGTAATAAGAAAGATGATTGATAAGATTTATACTTTGAGTTTAAATAAATATATTTACTATTTTTTATACGTGCTTTAATTATACAAAATATTGTATTACAATATGTATATGTTACGATAAAGTACATTTGTGTAAAAGTGAGATAAAGAAAATGAAAAGAAGAGCTGTATGTAATGTAAAAAAATGATAAAAACAGTCTGTGTTATCCATCGTGGCGCAGAGGCGCAACGGTGCCTGTAAACGCCGGGGGGGGGTGACGGTTTCCTGGGTTCGATCCCCAGTCGGAGCAGATGGATTTTTCTATTTCCATTTTATTCGCTTGGCAAACTAGGCAAAAGTGCGGCGTGAGTTCCGATATAAACACGCAATGCCTCGAAAAAAAGCGGAAAAGGGGACGGAGAAAGCAGAGGATAAGCACGAGGGTTTAACATAGGTCCCTAGCCTACCCTGCCATGTGCCAGGAGAAGGGTGAAGCTAAAAAAAAAAGAAAAGAAAATACGCAAGTGGCTTGACGATATGCCTCTCCGCTGTCTCAAAGTACGAATAGGAATGGAAGATGTAAGTAGCTTCGTTAAACGTTGTTTGAACAAAGAAACATCAAATGTGTCGGATTAGACATTTCCAAATTTTATAGCAAAATCCTTATTGCGACACAGGATAAATTAATATACTATTAAGTTTACGTAAATTAGCTTCAATGACTTTTTAATTTAATCTTAGGAGTAAAGGCTGCTATGGTAGTGGCGTAGATTTGCCATTTTAATTGAATTTCCTAAGCAATGTTTGGACTGTTTACGGTCTTTTATTTAGCCAAAAATCGCTGGTACTCGTGAAATCTAAACAAAAAAAAATGAATCTTAATAAAGATATTTATTTTTTTTTTTTGAAAAAAATTGCAAGGTTCTGACACAACACAACTTAAACACCGGTGAATAACGATTCAGGCTAGTGTGGAAAATATAAGCTTAATTAATTTTATAAATATACAACACGGCATTATACCACACAGTGTACAAGTTATCCTAAACTCTATAAAGCCTTTACTCTCTGTTCAAAAATTAAACTAAACATAGGGTTTGAAGGTTGTTTTGCCTTGTTGTAATGTATAAGAGAGGGCGTATATAAAAAAATGTGATATGCTACTAATAATGAAATAATTATGAAAATCGTGAAATTAATGCGCCTTTTTATACAAAAAAATACTACAGCATAACATGTTGTAAATCTGAAACTTACTTAGTTCATTACTTATGAACTAAACTTTTAACGACACCGATAGCACTGGAGTTTCCAAAATATAAAAACACTTTCACGTTAATTCAAAATAGCCTGTCATTTTCGTTAAAAAATCAAATTGGAAAAATTTATGTGCGTTCAATGTGGACTAAGGGAGTAAGCACAGATACCGTGAAATAGGTTAATAGTTTGATGTTTATTTCATTTGGGTAATTGTTGAAATGAAAAAAATGAAAAAAGCAATTTCATATACTCTATAAGTATATTACCATAAACGACATCCTTTAGTTAGCTAGGTACGGCGCTCGGCCAAATACATTGCTACATAGAATAAATATAGACTCTGCAATATCCACATGCGAGGCATATGGACTATTTACTTGGAGGTTTAGAGAACAGCGTTTATGTCCTTATTCATTAGAACTGACCAAAAAGAGACATACATAAAGATTTGACGCAAAATATCTATAACCTAGAGTAATTAATTAGACAACAATACACTGGTACCAAGTAAGTACAGGAAGGCCACCGAATAAAATTCACTAACTAATACTGCCAAAGTATGGTAAATATAACGATATCTTAATATATAAGACATAAATAACACCCTCGACACAATTCATACTTTCGGCTTTCTATATCCAACGCTGAAATACTTGAATATACATGATATATGCTTAAGCTACGATCAGTTAAGAAGTATATTACTAAATTCAACATGAAATTGTGTATCAAAATATACGACACGTGTGGCATAGAGGAACATAAAACGCAATATTTATCCTTGCTAGGAATAAACGTTCTTTGAGCGATAGAATCTTATATGTTGTATGTAAAGTAAGGATATTTACACTATAGGCTTGTTGTATTTCAGAATATACGCCTGAAAAAATAGCAATAACCCAATTTTTCACAGTAAACTGCCTTCGACGAATATACCGTATTAAAATTTGTCCTATATAAAGAACCGGTCAGAGGTGAACTATAAATTGGACTATCAATGTATCTGATCGCTGGATATTGCATCGAGAGATGCATTTTTAATTTGCCGTCTAATAAATTTGACGGTATTTTCGTAATAGTTATATGAAGAAAATTAAAATCGAGTTATCCATACATTTTGAAATCTTAGGAAAGACTAAGCCACCATTCAATAATGGGATTAGATAGGACACGATATTATGTTCAATACTAGATTTAATAGCGTTTTATACTACTTTGTATTACAAATGTTAAAATCCGTTATAAAATTATGTTAAAGATCATCTTTAAGGATAACTAAGATTATTAGTCGGATTCTGCTAAAAAGTTATTTAGTTTTAGGTTTTTCGATTTAATACTTTACCAGTAGTATTGTTAGTTAAATATTATAATGGTTTTCTTTTAAGCCTCCCGGATTGCTGTTAATTACTAATGCAATATACAAGGTATATAGGCATTAAAAAAATCAAAAAATATAATAATTTGAATTCAACAATCAAAAATCTATAATCTGACTGAAATTTAGTCCGATTCTGAATTCTATTCTGAGCTACTTAACTTCAAATGTTTTTTTTATTTCTTCTCTCAAGTTAAACAACTACTTTTTTTGTTATAGAGTTGATCTTGTCATAATATAATATTGCGACATATGTCACCTCAGTTTTTTATATGAAAAAATATTAATAAAAGAGATAGTGTATGGGATCAGCGACCATTTCATTATCTATTTTTCGGGCAAACTAAAACTGACAGGCAACCTGAGCGTAGGCTTTACAAATAATATTTACATGAATTTATGGGCTCTGGGACCACTCACTGTGTGTATGTATTTGTACGTGAACCCTTTTAACATGCATAAGTTAAGCCATCTTAGACGATGTGCTAGCTCATAAAATTGTAGTTATATTATAAATACATTGCATATTAACAACTGAGGCATTCCCTTAGCTACATTCTATGATATGAATATATTAGTCTTTTTTAACCTTTCGATATATGTAATTAGCTCAGATTGAGAAAATTACTTTAAAAAAATGCGAAATTATGTGCTTTGAGTTTTAATGCTAATTTGATACGATTCGAAAATTTGTTCATTTCGCTTTAGTACAATTCATATATTTAAAATAAATTATGTGACTTGACCGCTTTTGTTTATCGAGAACTGCATGAAATACGAGATAAAGAACCAGATGAAAATTCTCGCTGATCTTTGCCGAGTGTAGCTTCTGTTCGCCATATAAGTACAAAAATTAAAAAAAGATCTATTTTACAGTAACATTTTGAACATCTATTGATCACTAATATCTCTCAGGTAACACGCAGAAGTGTTGAAAAAGTTAGGTCCCAAATAGCATATTCATGATCAGGCTTCAAATGAGGTTCTTTACTACGTCCGCTACGTACTTGTGCGTTTCAAAATTACTTTTATATCGTATGATCACTAAGAACGAACTCTACAGAGGCGATATCTCAGGCTCGATACGACGTGGGGACCTCAAGAAGTGAGCGTACACCTTTCAAAAGGCCAGCGACACACATTTGACTGTCGGTACATAGATATCGATATTAATTACTAAGTCAGGGTAATTACGTGCTAATTTCTACCTATTCCATAATAAAACACTAGATACAGAAAATCTAATGATGTAATGTATTTCTTAAAAAGAAAGACCATAACGAGTGACTTGCCAAGCTGTAATACTCCACTAAATTTAAGTGACCTTTTCAATTATTTCTTCCAACGTTTCAATTCGAATAAAAAATGATTTCTGTACTTAGAAACCTAGTTTCATTTAAAAAGTCAATAAGCCTCCAGTGAATAAAAAGACCATTCGTCGGGATAACTTTTAAATTACAATACGTAGGCGATTAAGTGAAAATTAATATTTTAGAAATAGTATACGTCACATTGATGGAAATTATTCAAAAATAATCCTCTTCACATTTAAATACTATTCTATTATACTTCATTCTCTGTAGAAATTAGGATAGCTTTCAAAGAGGTCACCATCGCGAAAACC
The DNA here is from genome assembly GCA_037178615.1 of Dione vanillae. NCBI lineage: Eukaryota > Metazoa > Arthropoda > Insecta > Lepidoptera > Nymphalidae > Dione > Dione vanillae. The sequence goes on from JAZFAU010000537.1 coordinate 92,133, forward strand.
ATGTCAATCCGACGATTCGTTATTTTTTATATTGTAATGATTAATATTACGCCGTCGCGCGCAGAGACGAACTTCTGCTTATCACGACGGTTTCGGGGGTGCGATTCCCAGTCGGGGAAGAGAAATTTGTTTCTATTTCCATTTTCGTCTCTCTGACAACTAGGAAAGCGCCGCGTTGAGTTTCGCACAACACACAGCTGAAAAAGCGAAAAAGCGGGACGGAGAAAGCAGGGATAAATAACGGAGTGTCTTACTTTAGTTTTATGATGGTTCTGCTGTTTTTTTGTGACCTTCCGCTTTATACCTCACATGGCAGGGTAGGCAGAGGGAAGGCAGAGAACCGTGGGTCCCTCTGCTACCCTGTCATGTGCGGGAAAAGGTGAAGGTATAAAGACAAAATATTTCCACTAATATATTTTTTCGCACTAACTAATTAAAAATCCATCTTAATTTAGTATTTTTTTGTAAATTGTAAACGATAGTTGTATGTGGTAAAATTAAAATAGCAGATATTTTTATTATGCAAATTTTTTCTCGTTCTTCCTTATGATATTAAAACAAATATTCCGCATTTCGGCATTACAATGATCCGTAACTACAGTATTACGATTCCACAGCAGTACACGAGTCGCTACAATAAAGACAAAGAGAGGGATTCAAAGCGTCCCATCTTGTTTACAGGCGTTGGACGTAATCATTATTAATTTTATGAAAACGCTTGTACCATAATTAAATGGCGAATTGTTCGATCAATGTGAAGTATTACAGGTACAGAACCAATCCGAACGAACAAAGTATTATTTCAAATATACGTTTTTATTAGAATCGTACGTAACGTCCGATCCCTGTATTACAAGAGAAAGATAAAATGCTCTCCATCATCTCAGCGTCCAACCTTCTTGAATATATTCGCTGCTTAATACACTATTTACGAACCAACGGATGAATAAGGAAGACAAATTAACAATAGTTATAATGCCTCTACTTTTTACAGTGAACGTGTTCTCTTTATTATTAAATTATTTAGACTTACGTATCATACTTTTGTCAAAAGTCACGTATTTTCATTCTGAAATATTTTTTCCGGAATCGAAAGGAACGCTTTCTTTGTCCTGACGAGAAATTTTGAGCATCATGATTACGTTATTCCCCTTTGGACTGCACCAGTTAAAGTGTATTAGAGATTAGTGTGGGTTGTATTACTTTAATTACATTTGTGTGCATATGTTAAAATTCAATCATTACTGTGCTGACACAGTTCAAAAAAATTTCGTTAAAACGTTAAATTCAAGGAACAATAGGTTAATCACAAATAAAGACATACCGACTTCAATGACTATCCTCACAATTTGGTCAATTATTACATTTTGTAATGGCCAAAGTATATCTAAGAATCAACTGACGTTAAGTCAATTGTTCCTAATGTAATTTCACAAGTTTACGCCTTAAGCAAATATGTTTACTTTAGTGATAATTGCAACTTCAATTTTATTGAAAGTGTTTATTATATTTTCAATACACGTGTTACAAAGATGAGGTAAATAAAATAAAGAGTGCAATAAGCATGTCATATGTTACAGAAATGTATACGATTATGTGACTACGTTATATATATATCATATATATATATATATTATATATAGTATATATATATATATATATATATATATCTAATAGATAGATATAAGAGATATATAGATAATAGATATATAGATATATATAGAATAGATTATATATAATATATTATATATATTATCTAGATATCTATATATCTATATATATATGCTATATAATATATCATAGTATTTATCTATCATATATATGAATATATATATATATTATATATATAATATTATTTAAATTATATATATATATATCTAGATATTATATATATAGATATATAATATAGATAATATATATTTATAGACATCTATAATCTATAATCTATATATCTAATATATATAGATAGTATATCTCTAGATATAGATATAGATATATATTATATATATTAATATATATAGATAGAGATCTAATATATATATATATATATTCTATAAATATAGATATATTATAGAGAGATTATTATATAATATATAGATATAGTATTAATATATATTCTATCTATATATATATATTTAGATAGATATATAGAGATATATATATATAGATATATTATCTAGATATATAATATATATTATATATTTATCTATATATATATTAGAGAGTTATATATTAGATATATATATATAGCTTATAATAGTATTATATATAATATACGTATTATATATATATATCTATATCTAGATATATATATAATATATAGATTATATATATATAGAATAGGAGATATATATAGTATATTTATAGATATATATATTATATATATATAATATATATAGTATTTATAGATATATATATTAATAGTATAGATATATATAGATATATATATAATATTATATATGAGATATATATAATAGAGATATATAGATTAGAGCTAAGATATATATAGAGATATAGAGATATAGATATAGATTAGATATATTAGCAGACAGATTACTTATATATATATGTAGAGGAGATCTATATAGATAGATATAGATATATATATAGAGATAGATGAATATATATAGATAGAGATTAGAGAGATATTATAGATGTATATAGACTATATAGATCTAGATCATAGGATATATAGAGTATAGTATATCTCACGATATATAGAGATTATATATTATATTCTATATATATCTAGCTATATATACATATAGAATATATATATATATATATATATATATATATATATATATATATATATATATATATATATATATATATATAATATATATATAATCAATTAATATATAAGTATTATCACAATAATCGTATACAATCTGTAAAATAGGACATTGCTTATGCATCTTATTTCTCATTTATAATCTTGTAAAGTTTATTGAAATATAATAACACTTGTCAAGAAATCGAAGGTTGCATTAATAATAAGTAAACCAATAAAGTTTGCTTCAGGAGTAAACTTGTTTGAAAGTACATTAGGGACACAATTGACTTAAACAGGTCAAAGTTGGATTATAGAGTATTAATTTTGGCCATTACAAATAGTAATAATTGACCAAAGGGAGGATAGTCTTGACGTAGGTATTTCAATGTATTGTGATGTAACTATTGTTCCTTTGATATTTAACGTTTTAAACGAATTTTTGTAACTGTGGCAGCAAAGTAAATGATTGAATTTTACATATGCAACACAAATTTAAATTAAAAAGTAATACTAACCCGACACTAATCTTCTAACTACACTTTAATGGTGCAGTCAAAAAGGGCATAACTGTAATCATGATGACTCAAAATGTCTCACGATCAGGACATGATAAATCGTTACTTTCGATTCCGGAAAAAATATTTCAGAATTGAAAATAACGTGATTTTGAAAAAAGTATGATACGTAAGTCTAAATAATTTAATAATAACAAGAGAACACGTTACACTGTAAAAGTAAGAGGCAATTATAACTATTGTTAATTTGATCTTCCTTTATTTCATCCCAGTGTGTTAGTAAATAGTGTATTAAGGCAGCAGAAAATATTCTAAGAAAGGTTTTACGCTTGAGATGATGATAGCATTTTATCTTTCTCTTTAAGTACAGGGATCGGACGTTACGTACGATTCTAATAAAAACGTATATTTGAAATAATACATTTTGTTCGTATCGATTGGTTCTGTACATGTAATACTTCACATTGAATCGAACAATTCGCATTTAATTAATTGGTACAAGCTTTTTCAATTAAATTAATAATGATTACGTCACAACGGCTGTAAACAATATGGACGATTTGAATCCCTCTCTTATTCTTTTATTGTAGCGACTAGTGTACTCTGTGTACTCGTAAATACTGTATGTACGTGATCATTGTAATGCTGAATGCTGAATATTTTTTTAATGATCATTAAAGGAAGAAACGAGAAAATAATTTGCATAATAAAAATATCTGCTATTTTTATTTTACCACATACAACTATCTTTTACAATTTAACAAAAAAATTATCTAAATTAATATTGTATTTTTAAATTAGTGTAGTGCGAAAAAATATATTTAGTGGAAATATTTTTTTTCTTTATACCTTCACGTTTTTCCCGCACATGACAGGGTAGGCAGAGGGACCCACGGTCTCTGCAGTTCCCTCTGCCTACCCTGCCATGTGCGGGATAAAGCGTGAAGGTCAAAAAAAAACAGCAGGAACCATATAAACCTAGAATTAAGACACTCCGTTATTTAGTCCCTGCTTTCTCCGTCTCCGCTTTTCGCCTTTTTCAAGGCATTGTGTGTTGAGTGGCGGAACTCAACGCTGCGCTTTGCCTAGTTGTCAGAGAGAAGAAAATGGAAATAGAAAAATTCATCTTCCCCGACTGGGAATCGAACCCAGAAACCGTCGTGATACAGGCAGAAGTTACGTCTCTGCGGCGCGACGGCTTAATATTAATCATGACAATATTAAAAAATAACGATATCTTCGGATTGAAATGGTTTTCGCGATGGTGACCTCTTTGAACAGCTATCCTTAAATATTCAGAGAAGGAAGATATAATGAGAATAGTAGTTAAATGTGAAAGAGGATATTTTGAATAAGTTCCATAAATGTGACGTATACTATTTCTAAAAATATAAATTTCACTTAATCGCCTACGTATTGTAAGTTAAAAAAGTTATCCCGACGAATTGTCTTTTTTATTCACTGAGGCTTATTGACTTTTTAAATGAAAAACTAGGTTTCTAAAGTAACAGAATCATTTTTTTATTCGAAATTGGAACACGTGGGAATAAAATAATTTGAAAAGTATCACTTAAATTTAGTGGAGTATTACAGCTTTGCAATTCAACTCGGTTTATTGTCTTTTCTTTTTAAGAAATACATTACATTCATTATATTTTATGTATATATTTTTTTATTATGGAAGAGGTAGGAAAATGAGCAAGTAGATTACCTGACGTTAAGTAATTAATATCGATATCTATGATACCTGACAGTTCAAATGTGTGTCGCTGGCCTTTTTGAAAAGGTGTACGCTCACTTCTTGAATGTCCCAACGTCGTATCGGCTGAGATATGCCTCTGTATGGAGTTCGTTCTTAGAGTGATCATACGATATAAAAAGTATATTTTGAAACGCACAAAGTAACAGTACGGACGTAGTTACAAGAACCTCAATTTGAATCCTGATCAAGTGAAGATGCTATTTGGGACTCAAACTTTTTCAAACACTTACTGGCGTGTACCTGAGAGATATTTAAGTGATCACAATAGATGTTCCAAATATGTTACTGTAAAATATATTTTTTTTAAATTTTTGTACTTATATTGATAAGAGAAGCTACACTCGGCAAATGATCAGCAGAATTTTCATCTGTTCGTCTTTATCTCGGTATTTCATGCAGTTCTCGATAAACAAAACGGTAAAGTCAAATAATTTTATTAATTAATATATGAATTTGTACTAAATAGAAATGAACAAATTTTCGAATCGTATCAATTAGCATTAAAACTCAAAGCAACATAATTTTCGTCATTTTGTTTAAAGTAGTTTCTCAATCTGAGCTAAATTACATATATGGCGAAAATGTTAAAAAATGACTAATATATTCCTATCCAGTATAATGGTAGCATTAAGGGAATTGCCTTCAGTTTGTTTAATATGCAATGTATTTTATAATATAATTACAATTTTATGAGGTAGCACATCGTATAAGGATGGATTAACTTATGACATGTGAAAAGGGTTCACGTACAAATAAAGACACACAGTGAGTGGTCCCAGAGCCACATAAATATGTAAATTATTATTGTAAGCCTACGCTCAGGTTGCCTGTCAGTTTTAGTTTGCCCGAAGAAATAGATAAGGAAATGTTCGATGAATCCCATACAATATCTCTTTTATTAATATTTTTTCATATAAAAAATACTGAGGTGACAATATGTCGATAATATTATATTATGAAAAGATCAAAATCTATAAACAAAACAAAGTAGTTGTTTAAACTTGAGAGAATAAATATAAAAAAAAAACATTTGAAGATTAAGTATCTCAGAATATAATTCAGAATCTGAACTAAATTTCAGTAGATTAGTAGATTTTATTGATTGTTGGTAATTAAAATTATTATATTTTTGATTTTTTTAATGCCCTATATACCTTGATATTTTCATTAGTAATTAGACAGCAATCCGGAGAGGATTAAAAAAAGAAACCATTATATATTAAATAACAATAATATGGATAAAGTATAAATCGAAAAAGCCTAAAACGAAAGTAGCAGTTTTGTAGCAGAATCCAGACTATAATCTTAGTTATCTTAAAGATTGATCTTTAACATATTTTATAAACTGATTTTACAATTTTTAATACAAAGTATATATAAAAAGCTATTAAAATCTGTATTGAAATAATATCGTGCATATATATACCATTATTGAATGGTGGCTTAGTCTTTAATAATATTTTCTAAAAATGTATGAGATAAATTCGATTTTAATTTTCTTATATAACTATTATCGAGAATACGTCAATTTATTAGACTGCAAATTAAAAATGCATCTCTCGAGTTCAGAATATCCAGCGATCAGATAACATTTATAGTCCAATTTATAGTTCACCTCTGACCGGGTTCTTTATATAGGACAAATTTAATACGGTATATCGTGTCCAAGGCAATTTTAACTTGAAAATTGGTTTATTTCTATTATATTTCAGGCGTTATTCTGAAATACAACAAGCCTATATATGTAAATATCCTTACTTTACATACAACATATAATATTCTATCGCTCAAATAACTTTTATTCCTAGCAAGGAATAAATATTGCGTTTATGTTCCTCTATGCCACAATTGTCGTATATTTTAATACAAAATTTTTCATGTTGAGAAATTTAGTAATATACGTCTTAACTGATCGTAGCTTAAGCATATATAATGTAGTATTCAATTATTCAGCGTTTGGATATAGAAATCATAAAGTATGAAATTGTTCGAGGGTGTTATTATGTGCTGATATATTAGGGATATCGTTAATATTTACCATACTTTGGCAGTATTAGTTAGTGAAATTAATTCGTGGACCTTCATTGTACTTACTTGGTACCGTTATTATGTTTTCTAATTTAATTAATCTATGGTTATAGATATTTTTGCGTCAAATATTTATGTATGTCTACTTATAATTGGTCAGTTCTAATGAATAATGACATAAACAGCTGTTATCTAACCTTCCAAGTAAATAGTCACATATGCGCATCGCAGTGGATATTGCAGAGTCTATATTTATTCTATCGTATCAAATTGTAGTTTGGCCGAGCGCCAGGTACCTAGCTAACTAAAAGGATGTCGTTTATGGTAATATAACTTTATAGAGTATATGAATTGCTTTTTTCATTTTTTTTTTCATTTAAACAATTACCCAAAATGAATAGAACAATTCAAACTATTAACACTATTTTCACGGTAGTCTGTGCTTACTACATTAGTTCCACATTGAACTCAAATAAATTTTTCAAATTTTATTTTTTTAAACGAAAATGACAGTCTATTTTGAATTAACGTGAAAGTGTTTTATATTTTGGAAACTCCAGTGCTATCGGTGTCGTTAAAAGTTAGTTCATAAGTAATGAACTAAGTAAGTTTCAGATTAAAACATGTTATGCTGTTAAAGTATTTTTTTGTATAAAAAGGCGCATTATTTCACGAGTTTTCATAATTATTTCATGTATAGTAAGTAGCATATCACATTTTTTTATTTACGCTTCTCTTATACATTACAGACAAGGCAAAAACAACCTTCAAGACCCTATGTTTAGTTTAATTTTTGAACATAGAGTAAAAGGCTTTATTAGAGTTTAGGATAAATTGTAACACTGTGTGGTATATGCATTTTTGTATATTTATAAAATTAATTATCTTATTATTTTCCCACACTAGCCTGAAATCGCTTATTCACCGTGTTTAATTTGTTGTTGTGTCAGACTTGCAAATTTTATTCAAAAAATAAATATCTTTATTAAGATTAATTTTTTGTTAGATTTCACCAGTTACCAGGCGTATTTTGGCTAAATAAAATAACCGTAAACATTTCCACAACAGTTGTCTTAAGGAAATTCAATTAAAATGCAAATATACCGCCACTACAATATCAGCATTTTACTCCTAAGAATTAAATTAAAAAGGTCATTGAATCTAATTTACGTAAACTTAATAGTATATTAATTTATCCGGGAAAAAAAA